>BGPR01004139.1:81960-92873 GCA_013235015.1 Araneus ventricosus | reverse complement strand
TATTCGGAAAATACCATATCGAGTTGAACTCAGTATAATTTATTTTACAAGTAATAAATACATAACCTTGCTAACTTGTTTGAAATCGGAACGGCAGGACCAGAAATTTGGCTCATTAACGGCTTTTTGATAAAAGTAGAAAATTTTAAGGATGTGAAAAAGATAGCTTCCAACATGTATTCCAAACTGGGACACACGTGGGACCAAATGTATGCAGCTCGATATGGATTTATTCAGAAAATACCATATTGAGTTGAACTCAGTATAATTTATTTTATGAGTAATAAATGCATAATCTTTTTTGACTTTCCCTCGAACGTGCAAATAAATAATATGTCAGTTAGATTTCTCAACGGATATTACCATAAATAAAGGCGTAAGCTGAAAGTTTCGGTTCAGTAATCAGCTGAGAGTAATAAAGTATGCTTGGAGAATGATTTTTTCAAATGATACAAACAGTACAATAGAACATCGATTATCCGAAACTCTTTTTACCGGAACCTCGTTTAACCGACGTCTGTATCCTTAAGGTTTTTTTTGCTATATAAACAATATCACTTCAAGGTCACCTTCGGAGGCAGCTATTCCTACTGCACGCAGTGCTGACATGCCGATATCTTATCTCTTTCTCCCCCCATCCTGTCGGAAATTGTCCCCCTTTGTCAGAAATTCCATTCGCCTACAATATCATTTGCCTTCTGCCTTTCTATTGGCTACTTTCTGTCCGACTCAGAAGCGTTGGCTTTACCTAAATGTAGAACATTCATTTATCCATTTAGCCTTCTGAACGAAAACGCTTTCTGTTAACAGTTATGCTTACGGCAGAGCAAACTTCAGTTTAAGCCAATGTAAAGTATGTATCGTTTCTCATATAAACATTTACATTGCATTTTCTGACGTGTGACATCTATTGAACAGATTTATTGTTTATAATAATAGTAACGTAAGTAAAAACATCACATTTAGTTATTTTGTACATGTGTACATGTTTAAAATCCAGTGTTCAAATGTTTGCGGTCTCTTGACGGCCATTTTTAACCCTCTGATTCCTAAGACCATTGGAATAGAGGGATCTCCAAATATGGGAACGCCCGAGTTCCTCTTTCAAAGATAAGAGAAATTCCCCTCTCCCCTCAAAAACCACAATGACATCTGGCACTGTTCTGAATTCTAAGAAAGCACCCTCTTTTCCCCAAACCCATTTGGGCGAGCCCTTCTAACGAAGAAAGCGGGTTTGAAATCAATCACACTTAACGAAAGGGGGTGGTAATTTCGCATTGATATTCGGTCGTTTCGGACGGCCACCGTCTTCTACTTGTAGGGACGTTTGGGACGTTCCCGTATCTATAGAGTTAAGTGCTCTCTTTTATCCGGAATTTTCGATTTATAGACGGAGGTTCGGTCCCGACTACTTCGGTTAATGAGGTTCTATTGTAATAGTAAACAATTTGCTTCCAGAAATATGTCTATTTATGTGCAAACTCAGTGTTTCCCATACTGTTTTATTAATGAGAGAGATAATGCAACTTTATAATGTTTTCCGTTTCATTTTACAGAAAATTAATTTGCATCCTTTATATCTGTCTCTATCCTTGTCAACGTCATCCCTTCTGAAAATACTAAAATCTCGCGAGGTTTTTCAAAATAATTTTAGCTTTTCATTAATAAGCAGAAAAAATAATTTAATATCATTGGATTCTTGCAGAACTCTTAACGAAAGTAAAAAAAAAACGTTTTTAATTTAAAATAAATAAAAATAATTAATAAAGGGAATTATAAATGTGGAAGAGTAAAAAATAATAGCAGATAACGACAAGAAGTGAAATTCTGCTGACTGACTTCATCAGAGGCCATGCATCCATGCAGATTCAAAAATGGAATAGATTTTCTGTAGAGGAAAAAGACTTTAAAGTCTGAAACCATTAAATATCCTCTTATGGCCTGAACCTAATCTGGGATGTAATGGAAAGGAAAAACATTTATCCACAAACAAGAAATTAAAGACATTCTTTTGAAGAATGTAAGAAAAGAAGGGCTTAAAATCTTACCTCTTAAAACATTTGTGGAACTTATATTAATTTTTGTCTTTTTAGATATTTATTCTTTTTTGTCTCTTTAGATATTCATTTTTAATTTAAAAATTTTTATTCACATTGCCTATGCAAATATATTATCAGATAATGGTCAATCTTTACCTCCAAAAAGGTTTTTCTTCTTTGACCCAGAAGCATGGTAATATCTTTTCTTTCTTCCTGATTAAACAAATCATTGAATAATCTGTATAGCGCTCTGCATTAATTAACCCAATCAACTTTCTCAGCCTTCTCCTCTGCCCAATGAACGTGAATGCAGGAGACGGCTTATGGCTAATAATGAAGTGTGATTAATAAGGTGTTAGTGGGAATTAGTTTGGGCCGAACATGCTGGGAATTTAAATATCAAACTCATTTGCTCGATAAATTCTGACTTATTGACTAGAGCTTCCCAGAGACGAATGGGGCGAGAAAGGTTTAAATTGGGATTCGCTCTTTAATAGGCGAAATTTGTTAGCTTAAGTGTTTGCGTTTTAAACTTAAGATGTTAATAACAGAAAAGAAGGAAAGTTTCTGCATCAGAAAAAATAAAATTGCGGAATGGTTGATGCGCTAATTCTATTGCAGTAGGCGTTTGCTTTCGAATCTTAATTGGAAAATTGGGAAATGAATCTTTAAAATAATGCATCGTGAGAAGAAATTGAAAAATAAATCATCATAAATAGGAATTAGGGCTAACTACAGTGTGTTGCCAATTTAATATGGACACTTTAAAATTTTCGTATTTTTTCGAATATCTATCAAAAATTAGCATGGATTTTCTTAGAATTTCGAACATGTAAATATTAGGCTTGAACTCACATTTTACAGTGAAGCTTCGGTCACGATAGCATTATGGCACATGCCAAAATAGATGAAGACTAAAAAGTACCCTCATCAAGTTTTAAAGAAAGCTTATAACGTGATGAAAATTTCATTAATGGTTATGTTTGATGTGCATAATATTTACATGCAATTTCGTAAATTTTTCATAAATATTCGGGAAGAAATAAAACTTTTCTTACAAAATCCAAATTTTTCCTCATGTTTTTGCTTATAACATGTAGTTTCCCACCAACTTGTACGAAACTTACAGAATACTTAACAATATGTAAAAGAAGCATTGTATTAAAATTTCAATATTACGGGAAGTACGAGCATTGGCAGTACAGAAATTTTTACTGCGCATGTGCGAAATGTAGCATGAATTATTTTTCGTAACTTCAGAGCCAGACATATAGGGTAACTTATATAAATATTCAGTTCAATACGATGATTATTCATTTACGGTTCAGCTACCAAGTTAAATTCTTTAATTAAAATTTCGATTTTGGGTAATTTATGAAAAAATATAAGAGTTTACATTTCAAGCTTACAAAGTGTTAAAACAAAATATTAAAATGTGAAGCAGAGATGTGAAACTGAAATTCTAGCAGGAGCCAAATAAGCAAAGTCTAAGTTTCTGTGGGCCGCAAATTAGAAAAAAAATATATAAACGCAGGTTTATCTCGAAAATACAGTATAAAAAATGAACAAGAACAACAATAAATTTCATGTTTTCTTTCTGACACTTCGCATCTTTTCTCTTTTAAAATCTTCCTATTTCGGAGGATATTTTGTCCCCAGTGGTTACTTTCAAAATTTATCCAAAGTGAATGTCAGTAATTTCGGATCTTACAGAAAACCAATTCCCTGTCAAATGTGAAAATAATTGCTAGCACCAATTACTACTTTCAAACATGGAAATAAATTTCATATGCCAATTTTCGAACCTGAATGGCAAATATTTGCAAAATTCAGGCATCCCAAGTTCACTGAATTTTGCCTTCAAATCTGAACAGAATTGGATGTTGATTACCTCCGTTTACATACGGTTAGATACTGATTCTATACCTATGGAGAAAATTTAAGAAAACAAAGAAAATTTTTCCTTCGGGAGTTGTATTTTATTATCGGCAACTAAAACATTCGCTATTAGTGACGGGGGTATTGGGGCTTCAATGTATCACAACTAGTAATTATCCATTAGAGAATGTTTTAGTTCGTTATTAATAATAAGCATAATAAGGATTTTAAAAATGAAGCTACAAAAATTTTATTCATAATTTTGTTAATAACTCTTATGTTTGCTAGATCACAAAAATATTCCCTGTGGACCGCGAGATTGACACCATTGATGTAAAGTAATGATGGATCAAATTTCAGTCAGTTAAACATATATCTAGAAATTTCCTTCCTGGGTACCGCGAGTTCGGGAGGAGAAGCCGCTGGATAAGTAAGCTTGTTATCACTTCTCCTGGGGGTATAGTAATAATGGGGGTCAAGTTACCACCCACCAGTGATAGTAAGTACCCACTTCGGGAGGGGTTGGGCTGTGGGAGGTGATGACTAGTAGGTCGCCCATCTCCGTACTCAAGCTATTGCAACGGATGTCATTCAAGTCCCGAGTGCTAAGGTAGGAAGAGGGTAACTTTGTTAAGGTATATCTAGAGAAGGCAAGAAGACGGTAACTCTGTTAAGGTATATCTAGAAAAGGCAGGAAGGGGCTAACTCTCTTAAGGTATATCTAGAAAAGGCAGAAAGAGGGTAATTCTGTTAAGATATATCTAGAAAAGGCAGGAAGGGGAGGAGGATTCTGTTAAGGTATATCTAGAAAAGGCAGGAAGAGGGTAACTCTGTTAAGGTATATCTAGAGAAGGCAGGAAGAGGGTAACTCTGTTAAGGTATATCTAGAAAAGGCAGGAAGGGGGAAACTCTGTTAAAGTATATCTAGAAAAGGGGGTAACTCTGTTATTTATATCTAAAATTTTCATAAACCAAGATCTCATGAAGAAGGGGAAATGTAGCATCTTCTGCTAGTCAAAGCGACTATGGAGCATGTAAACATCTCCTGAATTAAAAATCTGAATTAGTTGAAAAATATAGGGGGTATGTAGGCTGCCTTTCTTAAAGAACTTCAGAGAGGCTGGCCCTTTTTTGTGTTTCGCTTCGAGGTAAACCTCCATCGAACCCCAGCATGTTCGCAGTGAGCAATTTGTTGCTAAAGAGGAAGTCAGTTTACCAGTGTTTGAATAATACTGGTGCAAAACCTATCCATAGAAAAGTCTATATGATCTTCTTACTCGGATTCATATTCTTCAGTCATGTCATACGATGCCTTAACACAGTATTTCATTAGCAGGCTGAAAGTGTAATGTACATATATCATTATCATACTAAAAGTTGCTACATTTCTGCTATTAATTTTGCTAATAATGGTGCGGTAGATTTCTTTGTTTTAAATAACAAAGGTTTCAATTCGTAGGTATTAGATATAAAGTATAATAATGTTCTGAAATTTGTTCATCACAATACAAATTTTGTCATAAGTATAGAGTTTGAACGGAATTTCTAACATTTATTTTTGACCGGTTTTTTGAGAAAAAAAATAAGGACCTCTTTTTTTCTCCTTTTAAATTCTTTCGGAGGTAAAAATTCATCTTTTATTTCGATAACCTGATATATTACCTTTCCTTGTTTTCCCTTATTATCAGAGAATCTGTTCTGCCTACGCAAAGCGACACGGTTTGAAAGAGAAATACAATTATCTACAAAGTGATTATGTAACTTACAAATAAGCTAGCTGATGAGGCATGCAATTCTAATAATATATTAGTACATAATAAAAAAGTCACTTGTTCAGTTTCCTTTATGAAAATATAACACATATTTTCGCAACTTAACGTGAGAAAATACTTTGTCAAAAAAAAAAAAACATGTATAAATTGATACTAATAAAAATGATTTATTATAGGCAACATTTTTGTTACATGAGAGGTAAAGACAATTAGCATTTAAACGCAATTGTTTATTATAGCATTTAAACGCAATTATGCAATTAAGCATTTAAGCGCATAAATTTTTGTATTTAGAAGATTTCTTGACAAAATTATAGGATTCTCATAACCAAAGTAGCTTACTGTACAGATATGTTTATGGCCTCTTAGATTTATTTATAGCCGTCTATTCACATTAACTGTTTTATCTCATAAGAAAAGACAAGAAAATTTTCTCGTTCAATTATTCTATGTTAATTAACCCTCAAAAAGAGCAATTAATAAATATTTCGCTATGTCTTCCTAAATATAGATCAATCAATATAATTGCTTGAACAAAATGTCAAAGCAAGGCCATGCATTTCGAAACTGAAACAATAAATATAAACCGAATTTTAGCATGAATATAAAAAGGTTTTAAGCCCATTTCCTAATTTTTTATGCATGCATAACATTTATTTTTTTAATCCCAGTTGAAGTTTTTTCCTGTAGTTCGTATTTCTTGCAGGTTACTGTAGTTCGATTCAAATATAGTGAGAATATTTTCATTTTTCGCTATCAACAGAAGACCGGAGCTTAAACTTTAAGAAATTTTCATCTATCATGATTTCTCCTAATACTTTCATTCTGTAAATTTAATGTAAATGAAACAATTCGTTTCATTAACACTTGTTCTCCCAACATAAAGTTGGTGTACTCTAAGAGAAAAGAACTTTATATGATAAACAAAGCTATTGAATCATGTAACAAGTCTGCAAAATCCGTCTTTTTATTACAGTCGACGCTCGTTATAACGACCACACATCATAAAGACCCTTTCATTATAACGACCAGTGATAAAATCCCCAACTGCGTTTCCCTATGCACTTTATGTTATATTACTTTGGGTATAACGACGGCCCAATGTCGTCTAATCCCAATACAACGTCCGAATTCAACGGACACTCTTCCCAATATTTTCCCAAAAAGAGCATGTTTCTAAGCATGTAACTTGAAATGACATCGATTATTGTATTGCCAAGCTTCGTAGATGTAGAGTCTTCAATGTTGCAGTTCAACTTTGACAGGGGGGAAAATTACCACTCACCACAGCGAGGAAATTAGAATAGCCTAGAATAAAAAAATGTTTCAAGTGCTATTGAGACTTTAAAATGTTTTTTTTGAAAGGCAAGAAAATACTGATCATTATTTAGCGCCTTTAACTGAAATGGAAAATTATGTTTTGCAAAAATCACATAGGTAGAAAAGACAAGCAACCATTTCAGATTTTTTCTTTAGAAAATAAATGTTTTGTAAGTCCACCCTTTATTTTCTACTTTGAAATCTGTTTTAGAAATATATTTTTAATTAATAAAATTTTATTTTTAATACCAATGATAAAAAAATAAGTTGAGTATTTAGATGGAATCTTTAAAAATCGCCTATTTTTATGAAACTGCTGCGCGTGCACGTGTAAATTTTTTAAAATTATACCCACTATGGCGGCCACTCGTTCTAAAGACCTTTTGCTGTGCGACGTTGAGGGTCGTTATAACGAGCGTCGACTGTATTTGCTTTTCCAAGTTCTTTCGGTGTTTTCACACTGTTACTATTGAAAATGAATGATGACTTTTGTAATAATTTTAACATTTCTTTTCTGAATATCATATTTAGCCTTCTGGTAGTTCTTCCCACACTGCGCAACTGGGGTACAGGAGATTTATATTTTTCTAGGCAATATATCTTTTAAAAATATGAATGCATTTAAAAATATACTTTTCGAATTATCTGGAAGGTATTTCAACGGAAATTCTTTGTGAGCGTAATAGAACTCGTCAAGCTAAGCATACTTATTATATCAAATTGTTATACACAGTCCAGTCACATTAATGTGACCACCTGTCAAAAGCCAGAATAACCACCTTTGGCAGAGCGGACCGCTGCGAGACGTGCAGGAAGAGATTCGATTAGGTTTCTGAAGGTGTTCACTGGGATGTTGAGCCATGCCGACTCCAGTGCCGTGGCCAGCTGCGCTAGATAACGCGGTTGAGGATCCATGGCGCGAACTACCCGATCGAGGTGGTCCCACAGATTCTAGAATGGGTTTAAATCCGGTGAGTTTGCTGGCTAGGGGAGTACGGTAAACTCATCCTGGTGCTTTTCGAACCACGCACATACACTGCGAGCTGTATGACACCTCGAATTGCCCTGCCGATGAACAGCAGTCAGCATAGGTGCATTAACCGGGCGTCTGCTGCGGAGGCCCATGCGCAGCAACGTTCGCTGAACCGTTGTTGAGGATGCACTCTTGCTAGCCCTTGGTTCATGTGGGCGGTCATTTGCTCAACAGTTGCACGTCTATTCGCCCGAACGCATCTCCGTAGCCTTCGTTCGCCTCTGTCATCTATAGCCCGTGGTGCACCACATGTGCCACGCCGCTGATTTTGGATAGTGCCATATTGCCATGCACGGTATACTTTTACCACGGCGGCACGCGAACAGTTCACAAATTTAGCCGTTTCCGAAATGCTTCCACCCTTGGCCCGAAAGCCAATAATCATGCCCTTTTGGACGTCGGATAAATCGCTACATTTCTGCATTACGCCAATGATTGAAATGCTTCCCGATGCCCTAGGACATCCTTTATATACACTCCACTGCACTGTGCTGCCACCTGCCTTCTGTGATTGGTTCACGTTGACGTCGAAAGTAGGTGGTGGTCACATTAATGTGACAGGGCTGTGTATTTTAAAACATGTCTCTCTTAAATCGAGGTTACAAGAGGAGGAATAGAGGTGAAACAGCTGAAAAGCCACACGATTACATGGAGATCCCATGAAAACTAATCCAATGCTAAGCTAATGTAATTGATAAGAGTTTGGGGAACCGGGGCAGTTGAGATAATAATAGACGTAGTTCGAAAATTTCGCTATTTCTATAATAATAGGGTCATGCAACTATTATTTCTCCCACTAGCTTTATATGGGATTGATACTCACGTGTATAAGGAAAAAATTCCTTCCATTAATTTCAATTAAATAAATGCAATTCAGTTACATGAGTTTAAGAGGTGTTGGAACGCTTATACCGACAATGTTAAACTGGCCATTTCGATGCGCTTTTTCTCAAAATCTGATATATATCCATGCTTGAAATTTTTCATGCAAGTGATGTACATTTTTCTATTATATTGAAATAGAGTTTTTTTTAAAAACGCAAAACTTATTTTTTACGAATTTTTTTGTGTCAAAACCTATAATTTTAAATTAGCCATTTCGATACCCCTTTTCTCAAAATCTGTTATTGATTCATGTTTTAACTTTTTTGTGCAAGTAAAGTACACTTTTTTCATTCTACTAAAATGGATTTAACAAAAATAACGTATTTTTTACAAATTTTTTTGTGTCGAAACCAACAATGTTAAATTGGCCATTTCGAGGTACATTTTCTCAAAATTTGTCATACTTACATGTTTGAAAATTTTTAACAATATAAGTACACAGTTTTCATTATACTGAATGCAGCCTTTGGTTAATTTTAATTTTTTTTTATAAATTTACAAAATATTTAATTAGTTATAGTGAAATTTTACCCTATTTTGACACAAAAATATTTGTAAAAAATATTTTAAAAAAAATGCTACGTTCAGTATAATGACAAAGGTGTACTTTGCTTGTATAAAAAATTTCCAAAATTCAAATAACAGATTTTGAAAAAAGTTACCTTGAAATGGCCAATTTAACATTGTCGGTTTGATAAAAAAAACTGTAAAAAATAGGTTTTTTACTTAAAAAAACATTTCAGTAGAATGAGAAGAGTGTACTTTACTTGCATAAAAAATTTCAAACATGAATCTATAACAGATTTTGAATAAAGATGCATCGAAATGGCCAGTTTAACATTGTCGGTATGAGGTTCCAACACCCCTCAACTGTATAGAATATTTCTTAACAAAGTTCTAGGTGTTCACAGTCAAATTAGTTTAGTTTACTGAGCGCTTGAATATATTTCTAGCCATTGGCTCATTGAGGCTTATTTGACGTTCCATTTCGGGATTGAGTCCTAATTTCTTAACCAGAATTGTAAAAAAAATGGAAAATTATCAGGATGGGTATGTTCTGGACATTTAATCTCATTATATTGCCAAATATTTTTCTTCGCGATAAATTACTTTTGAAATTAGAGATTCATTCAAAATTAATTTCTTATTTCGATTGATTAACCCTCTGACTACTAAGAGTTTTCAAAATCTGAATACATTTGTATACGGAGATTTGCTTACTAATTGATCTGTGGAATGGATTCGTTCGCCCCGTTCCTCATTCTCTCCTCACTACAGGTGGTGGGAGATATGTTTGGCAGGTCTTTCATCTTTCATCTCTCCCCTAAGGGTCCCTTTAATGACCACTTTCCCAACTGCCTTCTCCCCTCTTTCGAAACAGCAACCGGCCGAAATCCGCCCCACTAGTATAGAAGTTGCATGGCCGGTTATGGCCGACTTAGGAGTCAGAGTGTTAAGCAATATAACACATAGCCAGGTTTCATTAACATGAACTGAAGGTATTATTTCATCGTTTAGGAAACCAAAATAGAATTCACTACCTTAAATGCATTTTGAAAAGTTATAAAATTAGCTAAAGGTTTTAAATTACTATAACTTAATTCACGAAATATTCATCTCCTTTCAAAATATGAATTAATATTCGCTCTTTTGTATTAAATATTCGGAAATAGTTTCATTTTCTGGTTTATTTTAATCAAACTATAAGTTATTAATTATAATTACCCGAAACATTTTAAAAGTGAGAATTTCCTTTACAAGCAGTAACCCATTTAAACCAAAATTATCGAAAAACTAACTTTAAACATTCAAATGAGAAGCAGATTCATTTATATTTTTACTTCAAGAGTGGATGACGTAAGCAACCACATTCAAGTATCTAAAATCTGATTCCTCCGATCAGCTTTCCATTGTATATAAAGCAATTTTAATTCAATATCATTAAAGGGAAAAGGATGCTGACGTATTGGAGTCAGAAAAATAAGT
>BGPR01004139.1:44807-73107 GCA_013235015.1 Araneus ventricosus | reverse complement strand
ATACAAGGGATCCCCAAAATAGAGGCAGTCATCAGATTAGATAGTACAAAATACTACATTTCTAAGGTGATGAATAACTGTACAATTCTCTGTTTAGACCTGTTTTACTTTCTAAAAACTGCCTTATTATATAGAAAGCGGGAGAGAGATTAAGTTGAAATTACCGGAATTGATTTAGATAACGTCTTCACCTGATTATCACGATCAGAAAGTTGTTCACTCCCATCCGACCACATTTCTTTTATAATGGCCATTACCTCTTTTGTAAACAGATACCGCTTTACTTATTTAAACACAGAGAGAAAGTGCCTAAGAAGATATATCCAGACTTTAAACCTTGTTTGCGATGAGAGCTGCATTGCAAATACTGGACTGCGTGCCTTCTCGCTCCGTTAAACGGTAGTTGACACACAAACCACGTTTTTCAGTTATGGCTCTGGCTTTGTGTTTTAACTTCCCCATAGCGGAAAACATTTTTTTTTCTATTCTTCAGCAAGTGCACGTGTTTTTCCCTCTTCTTTAGGGAAGAGATAAGGGAAGATAGGGAGTTTTTGAAAATGATGGTAGTATGCGTGATTCGGTCACAGACGGGTAGGGTGAAATATTCTTATTACTTCTTGAGTTTATTCTATATCTTGGGCCAGACTCAGTTTATATTGTCACGTGGTTTTTTATGATAATAATGATTACGGGCGATTTAGTAAAAGTTCTATTCGTTTCCAAATTTATATAAACTATAGAAAATTTAAACGAACATTCATAGTTAACCGAAGTAGCACTCTCCGCAAACAAGGTTTAAAGTCTGGATATACAGTCGACGCTCGTTATAACGACCACGCATCATAAAGACCATTCCATTATAACGACCAGTGATGAAACCCCAACTGTGTTTCCTTATGCATTATATGTTATTTTACTTCCGGTGTAACGACCGTCCAGTGTCGTCTAATCCCAATACAACGTCCGAATTCAGCGGACACTCTTCCTGTATTTTTTTAAAAAATTCCTTTTTTTCTACTTTAAAATCTATTGTAGAAATCTATTTTTAATTGATTAAATTTTATTTTTAATACCAACGATAAAAAATAATTTGAGTATTTAGTAGGAATTTCTTTAAAAATAGCCTATTTTCACGGAACAGTTGAACGTGCATGCGTACTTTTTTTAAGTATATCCACTATAGCGACCACTCGTTATAAAGACCTTTTGCTGTGGTACGCAGAGAGTCGTTATCACGAGAGTCGACTGTATCTTCTTAAGCGCATTCTCTCTGTGTGGTATCTGTTTACAAAAGAATTACTATACGAAATTTGCAATTTTGTTCGATACTACAGAATTTTATTCAGAATTGAACTATATTTAAAGACGTTGCAAATATTTTACGATATTGTACAATGCCTGTGTGGCACTGGAGTAATTCATTTTATAGATGAAAAGATTTGTGATTATAATTAGTATTTTATCCTAAATATTAAAATTATAAAGTTTAGTATTTTCGGCTAGATGGACTAATGGCTCTGTAATAACTGCAACGTCTCTCCACCTACATGTGACTTTCCACATCAAATTTAATCAGACCTCCTTTTGATACATATTTGATAATATTCTTTGGCTTTTGAACTTTCCTCTGAAATAAATTTAGAATTCAAATAATTAACACCAAATGAAAAGGTTTGATATCTATATTTCTTACTTATTTATAAAAATGACAGTTGATTTTTATGCAATGGAATATACTTTTAATTCTTCTGGTTTCAGTTATTATTTTCGAATTTTAGTATTTTTTAATAACTGCGAGACTCTCTTTACTTTCTTCTTTTTTATCCTACTGCTTTATAAGCTGGTGCGTTTTCTAGCTTGAGGATATTGCCACAAATGTTGTACAATGATTAAAACGACCATTTACTTTTCCCTAAAAAACGGAACAAGTTTAATTTTTAGGTAATATTATGTGAATTCAAAGAAACGGTTTTTTCTTCAGTTTTTATTTATTAATGAATAGAAAAGGAATAAACACGTGAAAATAAATAATTCAAGTGGTCTTGCATTATTTTGTGATTTAAAAAGAATGAAACTCTTGGCAGTATTTCTTAAAATTTACTTTGATAATTTACATTGCTTTATAAACTGCGACTTGCGACTGTGTTTTCTAGCTCGTCGACAACTTATTCAACATATTTAATTAATGATGCCATTGATTTCAGTGACATATTGAGCCGTATCACTTTTTCTGTGCCGACTAGAAGTCTGAGGAAGAGTTGCTTATTTGTTAATGCATTTACCAGGTTTAATTTCATACATAATTTTTCTATTTATACATTTTACAAGATTTTTAGCGGGTAATATGATGATTTTGATGTGTTTAATATGTCTTATGGTGTTTTGAAGACTGAATGTTCGCGGCTTTTGTGTTCTTGAAGTGTTTTTATTTTGTGTGCTTTCTAAAATCGTGTTGCGTTTTTAGTGATTTCTGTGTCTATCTGTTGTTTTTATTAATCTGTATTTTACGGCTATTTTAGTGTTTGTTTCTGTATCATGCCCTCTGTAATTGGAGTTATTCTGTAGTGTGCATTTTCTAAATAAATAAAAATAAAAAAATAGGAAAAAAGCCGGGAAGACATAGAATATGTTCAATAATTATACGAAAGTTCGTATGATTAAAATTATTAGCATGTAAGTATTTGAACAGTTCCACTCAACAACTTTCGGTTTAAATATTCCGAGTGTTTCATTCTGTAACTTCCTGCGGGTAATGAAGTTAGAACTAAGTACGAGATAGGAGGCTTCTGACCAACTAACATATGGATGATACGTATAGCACGTGCCAGTGGCGAATCCAGGGGGAATATCGGGCTACAGCCCCCTCAGAGCTAAACCAAAATTCTTGATTTTATTTAAAATCACAACTGTTTGGTCTTAATTTTCATTTCTAAAAATTAATAACATCGTGACAACATTACAGGTTCGAAATTGTTCCTACTTTTCTAGTCATTCCACTTTTACTTGTAGCTTCGAAGCGGTCAAAAGCATTTTTAGGTAGTTATTTCATTGTATTTTTTATTAAATTATCGAAAGTATTGTAGTGTTCTTTATTATTCTTATTGCCAGGTGAGGAGAGTCTGTAAAGTTAAAGTGTTTTGGTTTACATAAGCGATGAGGTTTGACATTCGTCACTACGATACAAAATGTTTATGACGTCAGCCCCCCCCCGATCCAAATCCTGGATTCGTCACTGGCGCATGCTCCTTCATAACTGGGCTACCAGATATTACCGTCAGATTTTTTTTGATTTTTGGCGCCATCTTGTTTGAAATTGTTATAGTGGGTTGCTCTCTTTCTTAAAACGAGACATCTGGGCGTCCCGAAGATGTACTTGGGGACAACGGGACAGGCTACCAAATAACGGGACGTATGGTCACATTAAACACGATAGACCGATAACATGATTCTGAAGTCCTTGCCTACTAATCTGAAAGCCGATCCTAGATAAGACGAAAGACTTGTAAAATGAAGATATGTCACGTAAAGTGAAGATTTCTTCTTGCCAGTACTCTAGAACATTCCAGAATCACCAGCATCAGCTTGAGAATATTGCCACAAATATTGTAACATGATAGACCGATAGCGTGATTGTGAAGTGCTTGCCTACTAATCAGGAAGTCGATCCCAGATAAAAACGCAAGAACCGTGAAATGAAGCTATATCACGTAAAGTGAAAATTTCTTTTTGCCAGTACTCTAGAACATTCCAGAATTATCAGCATCAGCTTGAGAATATTGCCACAAATATTGCAACATGATAGATAGACAGCGTGATTCTGAAGTGCTTGCCTACTAATCTCAAAATCGATCCTAGATAAGACGCAAGAACTGTGAAATGAAGATATGTCACGTAAAGTGAAAATTTCTTCTTGACAGTACTCTAGAACATTCCAGAATCCTCAACAACATTTCCTTCTGAAATTCACTATATATGAAGCAACGTATTAAATAGAGACGTCAGCTGTGATATTTTCTGTGTCAGTGTGGTTTTCTTAATAACTTCGCTCCTTTGAAATTAGTGGACTTATTTTAGAAAATTTCAATAAATATTCAGTTTAGAGTAAAAGTCATGTTCCGAAGTATATTATAACGCAACATAATACTGTTTCTCTAACAAGTATATACATTTTAGTGAAAAATATGAATACATGTGTGAGAAAGAAAAATGCATTGGAAACATTTTTCTGTAAATTTATTTCGGAGAAGTCTGATATGACAATTCCTTTAGGCAATATTAATATACCGATATAATAAATTGAAATAAAAATGTGAGGAATTTTTAAACGAATTGCATTTCCGATTGAATATCACATCTGGCTTCAATGTAAACAGAATATATTGCTTCTTGAAGATTATTATCTTCTGAAAATAAATTACATAGTTCAGAAATAACATTCTAGCATTTATGATTATTGCATTTTATAGAATCCAACGCATCTCCAAATAAACCCAAAACAATGAATTTTACAGAATATTATTTGCAATAAAAGACGACAGACGGAAAATATCTAAAAGTTAAAAATACAAATTCAAGGTATAAAAGTTTAAGAATACTAAACCCTTTTAGGGAAGCAAACAAATTTATATTTCTTCGTTGAAACCATGTTAGTGTGTGTATAAATGTTTAGGAAATAAAAGTTAAAGCTTGTGTTGCTATCTGTTGCTATCATTAGTTAATAAAAATGCTTGTTTTCTAATATATCATGGAAAGACTATTGCTTGCTGCAATTTTTTTCTAATAAATCTGTGAACTTTCGGTCCAACTCATGGTTTGAGGGTTATTATGGTTATCTTGGTTGAATTTATGAAATTCTTTCTCAGAATATGGTATAAAATTGGATTTTGAAGTTTAATCTTAAAATTTTCTTTCTGCAATCATTGATATGAAATTGTTGCATGCATTGTAAGATCCCCCAAGATCATTAACGACCAGTAACTTTTTTCCCATGCCATGGGTCACTGAACATAGCAGGTGTCTCAGCGGGGAATCCTCGTTAAAACGCCGACAAAGAGAGCCGGGAATGCAGCCTGTCACCGACGGACTACTCATTAGTGGAAGTGATTGATAGGGTCATTTATTTCCAGCCTGAGAACCCGCTTGCGACAGGAGAAGGACCAAAAGATAAGGAACCAATAATGGCTTGCTGAAATAGACTCCACCTACAAGATTGACGAGGATTCGTGAAGAGGCCTTTGACCGCTCCTCCAGTGGGGAGAAGATGAGGGTTAAAAAGAGAAGAGCGAGGATGGAGAGAGGGAGATTTTTGGAAGAGGACAGAAACGAGCAAGGGCTGGATTTTCTTGGTGGTGAAAAGATAGACTTGGGTCGCTGAGATCTCAAGTCCGGTCGGCGGAAGACCGACATCCTTCTTTTAGGCCATTCGTAGAAGTGGGCCTGTTTTGGTGATAGAGTAGGCTGAAGGAAGCCGGAATTGTAAACCATAATTTTATAATTTTTCATAATATTCTTATATTTAACGCAGATCATTACTGAATAAAAACTCTTGCACGCACGTGCTATAAAAAGTAGAATATTTCTTGGCTCTGGACCTTCCTCTCCAGAGGCCTTAGCTGTCAAACACGTTACAGCATACAGTGTGTGATAACTGAAATTCATTTGTAGTAATGTGTTATGTTTTGTGTTATATTTGCAACTTTTATGCTTATTTTGAAGTTCTGCTTAAAACTCTGTTCTCCTTCGGGGGGAGGAATGTGCACACGACAGTGTGTTATAGTTGTACCTAAAGTTCACAGGACAATGTTGCAGTTGGACTAGCATTAGAACAGGTTTTGTAAAGAAAAGAATGAGTGGTAACAGGTTGAAGGCATGTTGTTTCTTGGTAAGGCATGTGTGATGTGGTGTTCGGAAAAAGATGTTGATAGGATGAAGTCGCCTTTTTTTCCTGTTATGTGGCCTTTTTTCCTGTTATGTGGCCTTTTTTTCCTGTTATGTGGCCTTTAGCTTCAAGATCTATGTCTCGTAGGGCTGTATAGAGCGAAATTTTCTACAATGTGTTCTAAAAGAAATAGAATAGTGATGACTATTCTTCACATGTTTCTATCTCATAGTAATTGTGGATACGGTCATCTCAGTGTCACTCATGTTCGAGCTCGAATTTTCGTCCTGATTTTTCAAAGCATTCTTTCTTTAAGATTTTTCTTTCTTTGACTGCAGTTGAAGTAACATTTTTTCCGATGTGTATCATTATGGAACATTTTATAGTACCTTTTACTAATTTATGCATACACGTGTTTTACTTGTTTTAATAAGATTTGGTGTGTTGAATGTTTGTTCTGCAGTAATGTCACGAGGTTAAATGTTAATAAATAGTATTTTTTTTGTCTAATTCAATCTTGTGGTCTTGCCGTTGGTGTGCTACTCACTTATACGATCACAGTGCCATTTGATGTGTATTTTTTTACAGCTGCAGTGTTACGGCCACAATGTAACAAAATCATAAAAAGACTACTGCTTGGTGCTTTTTTCTCATATATTAAGAAAATTCCACTGACGGTTGATTTGGAGAGGAAACCACAGCCCCTGAAAGGGACACCTGCAATGCAATTTTATAGTAATAATCGATAGTTCAGTAAAAGTGAATAAATTCCAGTTTTTTAAGTCAAACTTTATTATAGTTGTTAGCGTGGTCTGAAGGGTAGATTTCAGGGAAGCATGATTTTCTATTCTTTTGTTCGGGAAGAATATATTTAATACTTTGTATAGAGCGTTATTTTAAGATTTCTGTTTGCTTTTATCTATGTGGGTGTTTCTCGGTTTTGCTATATATTGCCCTAACAACCATGTGACGACTTACACAATGGCATTAAGTAGATTCTTATCAGTTAAAAATAGATTGAAACTGTGTTTTTAAAAATTTCTTTTACTCCGTGAGATTGTAAAGCTTGCATCTTAAAAATAAGTATACTAAGTAAATGACATGCCTTGACAGATACTTTTCATCAGGTTTCAAGTCTTATTTACGAGAAAATACCTTTTCTCGTGAAATGGAATTTCCCTTGGAAATTTCTATGAAACGACTTAATTAAATATTAATTATTTTGGTTCCAAATAATACACATTTAACTGAATGAATCATATTTTCGTCACACTCGAAGAATTATTTTTGTTTTAGCAACATTTATTTACTAAAATCTTAACACATATATTAGAGAAAACATGAGAAAATGTTTGAAATCTTGACTTGCAACGAATTAAATGCTAATTAAAATGGGAATGAATACATTCTGCTTGCTAGAAGGAGAAAATCGATCGAAAGACATCTTCACATTTTATCTCATTTTTAAATCAGAATCATTTAAAAGCCTCAGGGAATATCTCTCGATTTCTCTTATCCGTCAGAACTTATGAAAATAGATAACGAACTGATGTTTAAACATACCAAGTATTTAATTTTGAGTCTTCAACGCGAGTCGAACAAATGTGTATTCGTAAAGACAGAGAATGTTAGAGAGAATATTTTAATGAAAAAAGCTTATTAAGATGGCCTTAATTAATTCCGAATGTTTAATATCTATAGCTATAATATATGTGTTACTAATGAAATATTACATTTTTTTGTTGTTGGTAACTTCTTTGTCTATTAATTTTTCTTTAAATACATTGAGTTTCAAATATTTCTTAGAATACTCGACTCTAAGAAAATAAATTAATTCCTAAATTTTTTTTCTTTATTTGCTCTTGAATATTAATTATTAAAATAATATTTTTCATAAAAGATTTCTTGAATATAGATAACAAATAGAATGCAAAGCAGTGTATTCGTAATGTTAGAGAGAATATTTAATAATAAAAGCTTATTAAGGAGGCCTAAATTAATTCTGAATGAGTAATATATATAACTATAATATATGTGTTATTAATGAAATATTGCATGGCATTGTCGATGGTAACTTTTTAAATATTAATTTTTCTTCAAATGCATTGAATTTTAAACTTCTTAGGATACTTGACTGTATGAAAATAAACTAATTAATAAAACCTTTCTTCCTTTATTTGATTTTGAATTTTCATTATCATAAAAATATTTTGCATGAAAGATTTCTGGAATAATTATGAAAAATTAATCTTAGTATGGTAAGTTAAAAAAAAACAGTCTATATGCAGGGTGGACATAAATTATTGGAAAATTTAAAAAATTAATGAAAAAAACCCTATAAAGTGGAAACTTCATATTTTAAATGAGAGAGTAGCTCAAAAAGTTTTTTCGGATAGGTAACGCGCCGTTACAGCGCATTAATTCTGCGCAATCCAACGCAAGGGTTAAAATGGCTACTGTGCAGTAGAAGGCATGTCAGACAAATCTCTGGTTCCAGGAAAGTAAATCAATTGTAAAAGTTCAAAGAATTATTTGGTTAGAATATCGAAATTGTAGTCTCTAAGTAAGAACTCCTTTGAGCCTTCGTATGAGCAATTAGGAGTGAAAGTCTATTCCCTTTAATTTCTAATAATAACGCTTGCTGGAATTCTTATTTGGAGACTAACAGTTTCGATACTCTAACCGAACAATTCTTTTCACTGCTGCAATTGATTTGCTTTTGAGGAAACAGAGGCGTGTCTTTTGCTGC
The DNA here is from genome assembly GCA_013235015.1 of Araneus ventricosus. Classification (NCBI taxonomy): domain Eukaryota; kingdom Metazoa; phylum Arthropoda; class Arachnida; order Araneae; family Araneidae; genus Araneus; species Araneus ventricosus. Next base: position 64,480 of record BGPR01004139.1, on the reverse strand, counting down.
ATGGTAGCCATTTTGGCATTTGCGTTGCATTGCGCAGATTTAGTGCACCGTAACAGCGAGTTACCTACCTGAAAAAAATGAGCTACTCTATCATTAAAAAAAACGAAGTTACTACATCATAAGGTTTTTTAGATTAATTTTGAAATTGGTCTAATAATTTATGTGACCACCCAGTATATATATCACTATAAGATATTTCCATGAAATGCTGTAATATGTTTTAAAGAATTTTGACCAATAATATTTAAGCTACACTCTTCATAATTAACCAATACTACTGCAAATCTCCGAACAAGAAACATGCACAAAAATTGCCAAGACAAGTCTGAATTTAAAAATACCTTTAAAATATGAGTCAACAGACACAGTAAAAGCATTTCTGATATAACCAAATGTGGTTGCGCCCCGCTTCCAAATCTTCAACAGGGATATTGCCGTTAAATAAAGATTTTTCAAATTTTCTGGCGATTCAGAATATTATTATTAAGTGCTTGTAAACGCGCATGTTCATATATTTTCTGAGAAATCTCAATACTTGTACAAACTTATACTGCAGCACTAAGTACCCTTGCAAGCAGCCACCGTAGCTTAATTGATACAGCACTGGACTTTTAATATACTTATCCGTAGCTCAAATCCTATCCACGTTTCTTTATCCAAGGGCTGGAATTTCAACTCAAAATATCATTATGGGCTTTGTAATACAAGATATTTCATTATAGTTCTTGATAAATTTTTTTAGAATATTTTATAAACGCTGAGTTCTATAAGCAGCGGGGAAGTTTTCTGTTGGTTTATGTTGTCTGGTTCAAGCTGAAAAAATTTAATTTATTGATAAGTTGCATTCTACGATTTCTTTCATCTTCGTGACAAGTTTTGTGGAGAAGCAGAGAAAAAATCGTTCAACTATGGATCAAAGTGACGGCATTCGCAAATTGGAGGTGATCATTAGGGTGGATAGCCCTTCTATGGAGAAAAAAATTATTATTAATCAAAACCTACCTATGCGGAAAAGATGTTCCATAGTATGGAGATTAAGAGAAAAATAATAAAAAAAAATTAAATTCAAAATTTAATACTGTCGCAAGGAGGTTGAATTTTCGAAAAAAATGGAAAAATACTGAATTTTGATTGTACATTATACTACTCACTACTTAGTACTCACTACTCATTAATCATCACTTTTGATTATTTATATTGCAGAGAAAACAATTATTTCGAATCTGAAATCGTATAATCAATAATCAAAATTAAGTATTTTTTCCAATTTTTTTTGAAAATTCAACCCCCTTTCGGTAGTATTAAATTTAGAATTTTAATTTTTGTATTATTTTTCTCTTAATCTCTATACCATAGAACATCTTTTCCGCATAAGTAGGTTTTGATTAATAATAATTTTTTTTTTAAATTGTATAATCAAAATTAAGTATTTTTCCATTTTTTTTTCGAAAATTCAACCCCCTTGCGGCGGTATTAAAATTTGAATTAATTTTGTTTTATTATTTTTCTCTTAATCTCCATACCATAGAACATCTTTTCCGCATAGGTAGGTTTTGAAATTCTGAAAAAAAAAAATTCGATCCACCCTAGTGATCATGACACTTCCATCAAAAGATAATGCAAAATGAAATATAATTTTGTAATAAGAATAATTATTACTTTTTTTCTGTCAACATGGAGAAAATTATTGTGTGAGCCAATATTTCTTTAAATTTAAGTTAAAATAGAGTACATTTTACATTTTAGCAAATTGTACTTGAGTTATTTTTGATTTGCTATCTATTCTTAAAAATTCCACGAATTCCTTATAAAATTAGATTCCACTGAAATTTTATCAATCTATATATTTAAAATAATATGGCAAAGCCTTCAGACAGTTCGCCAACAACAACCACTAGACGGATTTCGATAATTTTTATCTCATATCAAATCTTATGACGTCTAGATATGTCATCAAGGGTTTCCTGCCCCCCCCCTCCCATTTTCGAACGAAATCGAAAAAAAACCTATAGAGAATGTGTGGTGGACAAATTCAATTCCAGTGCATGCAATTTTGGGGTAGAAGAGCCTGTATTATTTTATTGATTTCTTATACTGAAATTTATTTTATTAACTTATTTTTAATTTATAAATGTGTTTACTTTATGCTGTGGGTAATTTATTAACAATACTTCGCAACATATCAATTCTCGCATGAATTATAAAAATATTTAAAATCACTGAAATCATTTATTATTATCATTAAAGTATATTTCAACTTTTCCCTAATATTAATTATATCCAATTAGTTAAAAGTTCATGTAATATTACAATATACACTGACGGAAAAAAATCCCAACACCAAGAAAGAGTTGTGCTAGATAAGCGAAATTTGATAAGCGTGTTTATACATCTGAAAGATTACGTCTATTCAAATTTCGCGCTAGGCGCATAAGTGTGGCGCTAGTAGCACCACTATGAGCATGAAAAGTTCGCGAGCGTTATTTATCATTGAGATTTGACGTAGTGAGTTGATGTTAGTCAAGAATGCCATTAAGAAGACGAAGAAGCCATTATCATCAGCTAACTGAGTTTGAACGAGGTCGTGTAGTTGGGCTACGAGAAGCTGGATTTTCTTTCCTCGATATTGCAGAAACACATGGCAGAAATGTATTCACTGTGCATGATTGTTGGCAGCAGTGGTCAAGGGAAGGTACTGCCTCAAGAAGACCAAGTTCCGGGTGGCCACGTGGCAATACTAAGAGGGAAGACCGTCGTGTTCGGCGTATGGCTGTGGCGCATCGTACTGCGTCTACGGTAGAAATTCGAGCTGCAGTTGGCCCCCTAGTGACACAACGAACTGTTACAAATCGGTTACTTCAAGGACAGCTCCGAGCCAGATGCCCTGTAGCGTGCATTCTACTGACTCCAAACCACGGCTGTTTGCGGCGTGAGTGGTGTCAAGCTAGAGCTCATTGGAGGACAGAGTGGAGATCTGTTGTGTTTCCTGATAAAAGTCGGTTCTGTCTTGGTGCCAGTGATGGCCGTGCGTTGGTTAGAAGGAGGCCAGGAGAGCACCTGCAACAAACCTGTCTGCGGTCTAGACACACTGGATCTACGCCTGGAGTTATGGTCTGGGGAGCAATTTCCTATGACAGCAGAAGCACTCTCGTGGTTATCCCACGCACCCTCACTGCAAATTTGTACGTAAGTCTGGTTATTAACTATGTTGTGCTGCCATTTATGAACAACATTCAAGGGGATGTTTCCCAACAGGATAACGCCGACATGCTCTACAGAGTGTTGACATGTGACCTTAGCCTGCTAGATCACCAGATATTTCTCCAATCGAGCACGTATGGGACATCATTGGACGGCAACTCCAGTGTCATCCACAACCAGAATTAACCGTCTTTGTACTTACCAACCAAGTGCAGAAGGCATGGAACTCCATCTCACAAACTGACATCCGGCACTTGTACGACACAATGCATGCACGTTTCCATGCTTGTATTCAAAATTCTGGCGGTTACACCGGATAATAATGCACCAGCATTTCACATTTGAAATTACTCTTCTCGCGCTTAAATTAACCTTTTATCTTGAAACTTTTATCAATTCAATATGTTACCTAAACCAATGTATTGAGGAATTTCATTAGTCTCCAATAATTTTTTCTTGGCGTTGGGATTTTTTTTCGTCAGTGCATATTCCCAATTTTCTTTCGATCTTTTCTTTAAAGGAGTCATGGTAGGCAGGTGACAGGGCTCTAAGGTTCAGAATCGGAATGTCGCAGGTACGAAACTCGATCCCTCTAAAGATCCACCGTGTAAGCTAAATCCCTCAGGGTCAAATGTGATATGGAAGTTGAATACCTAACGCAGTTCAGAATTACTAGGTCTGCCTCAAACTACTCGTCGTGTAACGCAACATCTGGACGGTCTAACAAATAAAACGTTCAGTTAATATATTTATTTTTCTTCGAATCTGAAGACTGAATACAAAACTTCAATAAGGTTAGTCTTGTGCAATTGTTTATCTATATTAGACTGGTCATCTCTCCAATTAAGATTAAGAATGAAAGCCTTCTGAAATTTTTGTTATTTGTCATCGACACCCAATTTTCTTGAATTTTCCCACCATTCCATAGCTAGAACAAGCATGCTTCACATTGGAATCCTTTTACCTAAATCTGAAATTTATTAGGACAATGGATGTTCTTAGTAAGTTTCTGGTTTTATTCTATAAATATATATCTATGAATTATTTTTCTAAGTCTTTTTCACTACTGTATCTTAATGTTGATACTATTGACAATTCAATTTAATTCTTGATGTGCATCATAAATTCTATAGTGAAAAATTAAACGAAAACTTTTATTTATATCCACATGCAATATGCGCAAAAGCATTTGTAGCTTTGGAAGTACAGAAATATGACAAATAGAAATAAAGCTATTAATAGCAATTGAAGACAAGAAAACACTTTTATAGAACAGATGAAATTTGCGGCTTTATTTAAAATCATTATTATTCTCTTGATAATAATTAGATATTTGAAATTACGTCTAACATTAACTTCTACTGTCTAAGCAAAATTATTATTTAAGCCTTATTTCTTCAGCTTATACTTTCATTTCACCTATTTACAATTTTTTTTAACGAGTTACAAATTTAAAATTGCAAACTTTGCAGAATATCAATCAAAGTCAATTGATTTTCATTTTGGGTGTGTAAATCTGGAAAGTACCTTACTCAAATACGAATCGGTATCGTCATTTATTTATTTATTTAGAAAATGCGCACTACAGAATAAACTCCAATTACAGAGTGCACGATACAGAAACAAACTCTAAAATAGACGTAAAACACAGATTAATAAAAACAACAGATAAACACAGAAATCACTAAAACCACAACACGATTTTTAACAGCACACAAAATAAAAACACTTCAAGAACACAAAATCCTCAACATTCCTCCTTAAAAACGCCAGAAGACATATTAAATCCATCAACATCATCAGAGTACCTGTTAAAAATCTTGTAAAATTTATAAATATAAAAATTACGTATGTAATTAATTAACCTGGTAAAAACATTTACAAATAAGCAACTCTTCCTCAGACTTCTAGTCGGCACAGTAAAAGTGATACGGTTCGATATGTCACTGCAATCAATGGCATCATTAATTATCTTATGATAAAATAAAAGACAAGAAAGATCACGTCGGACCCTCAAACTGTGAATGCCAAAGATGCTACATAAATGAGATGAAGATAAGTCTTGTGGATAATAGTGATTTGTTCGATAAAATAAGTAACGCAAGAACCTAGTTTGTCCCTTTTCAATAATTTTAATTTTATTTTTATTGTAAGGGTCCCAGACAAGACAACAGTACTCAAGACCCGAGCGGACAATAGTGAAAAATAAAACCTTCAAAGCAAGTTCACCGGAGAAATGTCGGAAATTACGTTTGATAAAGCCAAGTTTAGTGTAGGCCTTAGAGACAATGTTATCAATATGTTGGGTAAAATCGAGTCTAGTGTCAAAAGTAACACCAATGTCAGTAACTAACTTGGATCGGCATAGTAAAATATCATTGATTTGGTAAGAATAAAAAATAGGTTGTGATTTTCTAGTAAAACTAAGGATACTACACTTTTCAACATTAAGGAGTAATTTATTAACGACGCACCACTGATATAAGTTATGAAGGTCGTTCTGTAATAGAGCAGCATCAGCACTGGATCGTATTTGTCAGAAAAATTTCAGATCGTCGGCAAACAAGAGACACCCAGAAAAATCAAATTCACCACAAAGGTCATTTATAAACAAAATAAAAAGCAAAGAACCAAGATTTGAACCCTGAGGAACTCCAGATGTGTCTGAAAATGCATCAGAGACAATATTAATAAAATAGACATATAGAGTCTGATTACTCAAATACGAGAAAAGCTATTGAGCAAAATTGACATAAAAATCGATAATTCTCAATTTCCTCATAAGAATACCGAAGTCGATTGAATCGAATGCGTTTGAGAAATCGGTGTAAATAACAAATCATCATTGTGTGGCAGATGACATTAGTTAATTTCTCAATCTCCCAAATATATAAAACTTACAGTAAATGTTTTGCTACCCGGATTTGGACAATTCCTAACTCTCTCACACCGAGAGAGACCGGGCGGTCTAAAAATTTCCCCTTAACAACGAAGAAGGCCAGTCTGAGGCAGCTGGCTTCTTTTGAGGGGAGGCTAGGTTCTGAGATCGAGGCGGTGATAAGCGCTACAGGGTGGGTTTGGAGTGGTGGGGTAAATGACCACCCAGGTTGGGAAAGTCCGATTCATGTCACTTCCTCTCAAAATGCCCTGGTTTTAAAGGAGATGGAAGAAAGAAGTCGCCTCGAGATTAAAGAGTTAATAGGTCAATATTTGCGGCCTGAACATTTGAACAGACAGAACTACCGGATATTTATGGACTTCCTTATTCCAGAACTGTTAAATGGACAATAGTTTCAGAAAGAACTACGCCTTCAAATCTGGTTTCATTACGATGGAATATTAGTTCATTTTTCCAAGATGGTTTAAAAAAATCGGAATTCAATTTCACTTCACAGTTATCTTATCTTGATGGATTATCAAATGGTTTAAACATAATTTATAGAAATTTATTTAAAACTAAGATTTAAATTAATTTGGTTGTTACCGGATTAAGGTATTAGCGTTGAATTTATTACTGCGTAAATTTTACAAATAAACTCTATATTTTACTAAACATGACTAATAGGACCAGAGGACCGCATAAAAATTACGTTTTCGTAAGTTTATTCAACAATATATTTCTTGACTCAAACATAAATATAATTCTTTACGTCACTTAAGCATTTTTCCAAATGGAACGTTTCTACGGTTTAGAAACTAGCTATTGGGCATCCTGCTTATATTTTTGTCCTTCTGCAATCCATTTTAAACTTGTATTATAAAAGTATATGTAAAATCTTAAAGATTTGGCGGAAGCACTGAGTAGACGTTGAAAGTTTCATGCTAGTGCCATTTATACACTGAAGAGCCAGATAAACTGGTACAGGCGTGCGTTTGCAAATAACCGGGGTATGCAACCAATCAACGTAACGCGATACAGTTGGCAGCGCCTGTATAATACAACAGGTGTCTGATACAGCTCTTACAGTTCCTGCTGCTGCAATGGCAGGTTATCAAGATTTAAGCAACTTTGAACGTGGCTTTATAATCGGCGCACGAGAGAAAGGACATAGAATCTCCGAGGTAGCGATGAAATTTGGATTTTCGAATACGACCATTTCACGAGTGTGCCGTGAATATTGGGTATCCAGTAAAAAATCAAATCGCTGACATCGATGCGCTCGAAAAAAGACCTCGAAAGAGCGGAACCTTCTAAGACTGACGAGAATCCTTAAACAAGATAGACGTGCAACACTTCTTCAGATTGCTGCGAATTTCAATGGTGGGGCATCAACAAGAGTCAGCGTGCTAAATGTTCAACAGGTCGTGATTGATATGGGCTTTAGGAGCCGAAAGACCACTATTGTACCGTTGTTGACTGAACGGCACAAAGCTTTATGCATCGCCTGGGCCCGCCAACACAGCCATTGTACTGTTGATGACTGGAAACACATTGTCTGGTCTGACGAGTCTCGTTTCCAATTGTATCGGGAGGATGGACGTGTACAGGTATGGAGAAATCCTCATGAATCCATGGACCCTACATGTCAACAGGGGACTGTTCAGTCTGGTGGAGCTTCTGTGATGGTATGGGGCTTGTGCAGTTGGGGTGAAATGGGACCCCTAATACGTCTAGAAACGGCTCAGACAGGTGACAGATATGTAACCATCCTGTACGATCACCTACACCCATTCATGTTCATTGTGCATTCCGACGGATTTGGACAATTCCAGCAGGGCAATGCGACACACCACACGTCAAGATTTGCTACTGAGTGGCTCCGGGAATGCATTTCTGACGTTAGACACTTCCATAGGCCATCTAAATCTCCAGACATGAACATAATTGAACAAATCTGGTATGCCTTGCAGCGTACTGTTCAGAAGAGATCTCCTCCACCTCTCACCCCTATGGATTTGTGAACTGCCCTGCCGGATCGATGGTGTGAATTGCCTCCAGGATACCTTCAGGCATCAATCGGGTCCATGCCACATCGTGTTGCAACACTTCTGTGTGTTGGTTGGGGCCCTACTCAATATTAGGCAGGTGTACCAGTTTATCTGGCTATTCAGTGTGTATACGAGTAGGCTACGAAACTGGTATATATAATAATACTCTAAAACGTTTTTCAGAGAATTAACTCAGCATAAACTTTAGTTGGAATTTAATTCATGGAATATAGTGGAAAATGTACTTTTGAAGCATAATTTAAAAAAATCGAAAAAATTGTTAAAGCCTTTGATTTAAGATAATGCAAATTAAATATAATTAATTAATATTAATCCACGTACTTAAGAGATATTTCTATATTAATTCTTTTTGCTAACGGCTATCCTGTGCTTAAAATTTGAAGAAAATATGTAGTCTGTAGTTTTATTATTAAAGGAAGAAAATATCATTAACAATGAAGAATAAAATAAATAAGTCTTTCATCAAAGGCTTTAACAATTTTTTCGAAAATATTATACATTAAAATGACATTTCCCATTATATTCCATGAGTTAAATTCCAACTAAAATTTCGGCTGAGTTAATTCTCTAAAAACAATTTTTAGATTATTAGTAGACATACCAATTTCGTATCCTCCTATTGTTGCTGATATACAAATAAATTTCCCAATTTGCAACAAACATCCGAATAAGGAAGCAGCTTGCAAACCTAACGAAATTCTCCTAAAGATGGATGTTAGCTATGTCTCAAAATTTCTGCCTTACGAACCAGAGATGGAATAAGTTATGAGTAGTTGCAGAACATGTTTATAATTTTCAAAGATATTGAACTCTAGTTCTTTAAATAAGATTTGGTGTTTTGTTCACTCATGAGAATGAATAGTTTAGGGTAAAATATTGAATGAGATTCTAGCTACATTTATAGTTAAGATTAAATTCCTTTTTTTCCAATGTTATCAGATTTTATTTTAAGTTCAGAAACTGAACTTCCCTTTTATCTCTACCCTGAAATCTTTTGAATTCCGTCACAGCAGGGAAATTAAATAAAATTTTTCCAGACAACTATTTCATGCTTCAGTTTCATGGAAATAAAATTCAAGCCGAATTTAAACAGGAATGCATTTATGCGAAATTCTCATATTTCGTTTTATAAAAGAAAATAAAAGCAGCGTTTTAGTATTAATCAGTTACTCTCTTTGAAAATCAGTGTTTCATTTTAATGAATTGACAGAATTTTAATAAAAAAAAATTAGTTTTATGATTAACTAGCTAAAATACCTGGCGTTGTTCGGCATGAATACAATTTCATGCCTAATACCTTTAAAGTAAAATGTATTTTTATAAAAAAATATTATAATACAGAAAATCCTGTCCTCATCTGCGCTTTTTTAAAATAAAATCACTAAATAACTAATAAAAATTCAAGAGAAGAATTTATAAGGGACTAACATGCGTACACACATTCAAAAAATGCAAGATCAATTCAAAATGTGCTCTGACAGATTTATTACCTCTAAACTTAATAAACAAAAACTAACCACTTAGTTTTCATGAAACTTTTCCATGATTCTTAGTATTTGTGATAAAATTTGAAGAAAATCTATTCAATAATTTGGATTTAAATCCATTAAATAAAAGAAAACTCTGAAGATTTATTTTTCTTGAAATAAGTGTCGATTTGAAGACCGAACCTCGGATATAGAGACTCTGCGTCGGATGCTTTACCGACAGAGGTTTGATTGGTAGGTTGTTCTACATTTTGTTGAACATGGAATATGGATTCATCATCGGTTTTGGAAATCTATAACACACAAATAATTCTGTATTGGATGCTTTACCGACAGAGGTTTGAATGGTAGTCGATTTTACATTTTGTTGAACATCGAAAATGGATTCATCGTCGGTTTAGGAAATCTATAACGTACAAATAATTCTGCGTTGGATGCCTTACCGACATAAGTTTGAATGGCAGTCGATTCTACATTTTGTTCCTCGTCTAATAGGGATTCATCATCGGTTTTGATGTCTATAACGTAAAAATAATGTTTGCGTTCCGCTTTCATTTTTTACAGATGTTTCACAGTATGAGTAAGCAAAATTTGCAGGAAATTTACACAGTCAGTTGTAGTGATTAGGAGACAAATATTTATAGAAACTTAAAAGTATCCCAAAGTATAGGGGGGTAGACAACAAAACTTAAAAATTTAGTTACAAAATTAGTTAGCTTTCCCGGTCATTATTGTTTTTCTTTATATAATCCTAAGTTTTAGGCAACTAAAATGAAATAAAAAGTTTCCACAAAAGAAAAGATTTTCCACAAAAAATTTCTTCTCCTCCCCCTTTTTTAGTCAAAGCCACTGCACTCAGTACTTTAGATTTCTAAAGCGTAGAAAGTACGTATTCGTTTCATTTTTATTACATTATTGTTAAGCGTTCTGCGTGAGAGAGCAAAAGAGATTGAACTGAGAATTCGCAGTGGAAACATTTTTTAGTTAATAACAACATTAACTACTTGATTCATTGTCACGACACTTTCACTAAAACGTTTTCTTACACTGTTTAGCAGCGGATTCCGAAACCAGCACTTTTGTTCGATTTTACACCGGAAAGGAGTGTCAGGCAATGAGTCATATGAGCTCATTTCTGGAGTTATCTGTTAGATCGCGATAAGTAAAATGTAAAAATCTCCCCTTCCATTCTTCACTTTCCCCCTATTTTGTTGAAAATAACTCCGCCCGGCGCATGTGCAAAAGAGCGGAGGGTTTCGGAATCCGTTCCTAATCAATACTTCATATTATTATTGAGCCATTTTTTTAAGAAAATTTGTTTTGTAGTTAAGATTTATATAACGTTCACATAAAATTAGTATTTCGGTTTTATTTATATAGATCTAAAAATATGTATACATCTGGTGAGCTATTTTAATCGAATCTCAATATCTACAACCCTATTTTTGACTTCTATATACTTAATGTTTTCCATCGATTGCGTCTAAAATATTCTGGATTTGGTTGGAGAAAGGTAACAAGTCTTGTTGAGCTGACTGTAAGTGTTATAGTTAATTCAAATTAAATCAAAACATTTTTATAAATATTATCCCCCAAAATTAATTTTTTGAACAAACATCATCTCTTCTTTTATAGTGGTTTGATTTAACAGTTGTAGCGAACTAGACGCAACAACTGTCACTCTTTGAAAAAATATGCAGAATTTTTTTAAAAGTTTTTTAAAATTTCTGCAGATATTTTGAAGACAGAAAAAATCTGCATTTTTTCTTCAATTTAATTTGCATAAAATCTTTAAAAAAATTTCTTATTATATTTTTTTCTAAATATTCTGCAAAATTTTTGAAGACAGAAAAAATCTACATCTTGTCTTTAATTCAATTTGAAGTTATTTAGCAGATTTTCACCTCATTAAACTTGACCAATAAGCTGTTGATTTTTTTTGAAGATTTAACTGCAATTTTATAATATCCACATTTCTCTAAATATATATTTTGCACCACATTCTCTAATATTGCAGCTTTATTTTCCAAAGGATATAGAACAATATTAGAATGTAATTATCATAATTGTTTAATTTTACAGCAGACAAGAGCTTCATCAGTTTCTTTTTCAATTAATGATATCGACCATATACTTGTATAGAAAAGGAATGCATCAGCAGAAAAAAAATTCCAATTGAAAATTGTGTTAGGCACTAAATTTTTCAAATATTCCACTGAAAAATGAATTCTAAGTTCATCTTTAAAACAAATATTTGATGTTTTACCATCTGAAACTTTCCCCCCATAATTTAATTAATTCCCAATTAGTTTTCCAACTGTCTTTCTGACTAACTATTTTCCTCCAGAAAGAAGGGAAACGTGGAGCTTGAACCCTTTGGATGGAGTAAAGGCTTATCAGGAAGATAAAATATGAAAACGAATTTATTGAAATAGAGCATCTAAATTATTAATAAAAATATTACTAATCTCATCTACTACTCATCTCTACGACTTTGAAACACGTATTCTGACCATGGTTTATTTTTATACCACTAAATGGCGCCACTAGACCTATGATGACGTTAAAACTCAAATAGATTATTTAACGGTGCGGCCATGTAGTCATTGTTCGTGCCTGTCAACGAGCGCGGGTTCGAATCCCGGCCGGGATGAGTTTGAAGCTATGTCACAATCTGAATCGACATCGTACAAGTACGTTTAATTACAAATTATATTAATTAAATATATTAATTAAATTGATTGATTGATGATGATTTAAATTAATAATTACCTCAATTGAAGTTAATTATTAAGCCCTGACTGCTGAAAAATCTGCAAAAAACTGAAGGCATTTGGGACATAGTTTCCTTCAGATGTTCTACTTTTTTCTGCAGAAAATCTGAAGATATTTGGAACATAGTTTGCTTCAGATATTCTACATTGTTTTTTCGGCAGAAAATCTGAAGAAAACATGTTCCAAACTCCTTAAGATTTTTTGGAGATTTTTTTTAGCTGGGTCACTTGGTAATAAATCGTCTGCGTGTGCATCGTTTAGAAAAATTCGGTTGTTAAATAATTCGACTATTCTTGTAAGGACATTTCATGTTGCTAATAATGTATAGAGACTTAATCTCACATGACAGTCTAAAACTATTAGCTTAATTTTTGAAAACGCAATACAGCCCCTATTTGCATTTATGTCGAAACTAGCATCGTACCCTAAACGCTACATCCTCTATAATGTCTTTCATTTGTATCTATCTTTGAATGCCTAGAAACATTAAAAACTAGCTGATTTTTCTGTCTTTACACGTCTCTTCTCACCTGGAATAATCACTTTTATAGAATTAAATATATATATTAGAATATTTCAGAGTTCGAATAAGGAGATGTTACATTTTCCGCATAGCCTAAAACAGAAATGATGCTTCTCCCATGTCTGAGCTTGAGAATATAATTAAATTGAATTTTAAATGAACCTAAAGAAACGTAACAGATATCTTATCTTCAATAGTATTTGTGTGTAAAATAATGTGGAATTTGGTCAAATGCGAGGATTTAACTGAATAATATAGTTCTTATTTTTAACAAAGGCATATTAATTTCATGCCTAGAGAGCCTTTTGTAAATACTCTTCTGTAATTTCCTCCGAGCTATAAATAATAATAAATCCGATGAAGAGATTTAAACCTCAGGTATTACAATGTTAAGCATGCCTAAGATTCCTATATATGCACCTTTAAATATCTGTTTATAAAGGTTTGTATGTGTTTGGTGTTTTGCAAATGATTTGAGGTGATCTCAAGATTAGTTTTCTTATGCGGAAGAAAAGAAAAATTTCCTTTTATGTATATGAAAAAAAATCTTTCGAAATTTCTTCTGAAACATACTACTCCTACATTCTTTTGAGGTCTTCCATGAAATTCTAAAAAGAAATTTTGAGGTTCATAAACATTTTTATTTCACGGATTTTGTAAAAACAGTCTTTGTGCGACTAATAGGGAAACAAATATTTCTGAAAACTTCAACGGAATTATTGAAGTAGTTTGCAATATTTTGAGAAGTTTTTTTCAGTTTCTTTCATAGAAGCAATTATTAAAAATTCTTTAAGTGAACCAAAAAATATCTTAAATGTTTCACAGAATTTTCAACATTGCAAATATTTACCATCTTAATGATCCAGAAAAATATTTTTTTCCAAAAGTTGAAATCTGGAAGTGCTTTTCAGCTAAATAACCTTCTTATTTGCAGTTTTCAGTATTAAAAGCCTTTTATCTTCATTTTTCAGTTCTTCAATACCACGAAAACATCTTTTCATATATCATAAAATGGAATGAATAGTTAGAAACTTTGAAAAAGTTCTCTGAAAACGTATTGAAAAAGCATATGGAAAGTTCTGGTAGTATATATTTATTTTAAATTTACCAATAAAACAATTTATCAAAATGGTTTCATTTTGCTAGATTGGCGATAGAGTTATCTTTTTTTCCTTTGTTCATCAGAAATAGTAGCTTTGAAGCTGCCGCCAAAAAATATTCCAGAGTGCAAAGACAATAAAAAGAAATAATATTTTTATTCAATAGGCCTGGATTGAAAATAATATTTTTAAGTGCATATCTAAATGCACGAGACTGAAAATCTACTTTGAAAAAAGATAAAAGTTAATATATCAGAAACGGCAAACTTTATTAACCTTTAACTTTACTTTATTAAATTTCTTTATTACTTTAACTTTATTATTTTAAGCCTTATTAAAAGTAATGTGATTCAACCATATGAGAATGCAAAAAAATAAATTTGAATTTCATTAGAAACTGAAAATATTGCCTCAAATTATATTTAAAAGCATATTTATAATTTTGTTAAAATTATAAATATTCTTTAAAATTTGTTAAAATTTTAAATATGCGTCACTACAACTATATTGGTATCATTAGAAGATAATTTACTGAAAATTCTATCATGTAAAAATCGTTTATTGGACAATTTCGGAAGTTACCGTGGAAAAACACCAAAATTTTGCTTACTTATGAATGCACTAAATTTTGGAATAAAATCTCACAAAACTCGATAGTAGTTATTCATTCCTACACTCCAATGTATATTTGTGACAAATTTAGAAGCGCCAGGTCCAGCTGTTTGCACTGTAAAGCTCCAACATGTACACATACACACACTTTATTATAATTACAGAGACACTTGCTACTTTTAATGTTACTAACTGGAAAATAATTCCATAAAACTGCTTAGCCAAATTAAAGTTTTCAAATTAATTTTTCGTCTATCTCTGTTTTGAAAAATGGAAATTTTTAGTTTCTGTTTAAGATTTGTGGGGTGAATAGGATTACTGAAAATCACTATTACTCTGACAATCCTGAAGACACTTTTTTGCTTTAATGCAATGGCATATAACCACTATCTAATTAATTGATATTATTATCTTTGATATATTAATAATGATTTCAGGGATCAAATCGGAAGCCATTGATAAAAATCTGATTTCAGGAGATTATATTGTGATGAAACATCATTGTAAATTTGAAAATTGGAAAAGATTATAGGAATAGGAAGCTAATTATTCATAAGATGGTTGTTATATTGAGCCTTTTAGGAACTAAAATATAATCTCTACTAATAATAAAGGAGGATATGTGTATGTGTATGTATGTATGTGCGTGAGTGTGTGTATGTGTATGTGTATGTATGTATGTACGTGAGTGTGTGTGTGTGTATGTGTGTGTGTGTCTGCCTGTGTGTTGACGCTCTACAGGTCTGACCACTGTATCTAGAGCCATGACATTTGGCACACACATTCTTTGGAGGGTGGAAATGTGCACCTGGGAACCCTTTTTTGAAATTTTATTTATAAATTTAATTAATTCAAAATTAAGCGAAAGTTTGGCGTTTTTAATTTATAACTTCCGAAAATATTACAGAACAAAAATAATCTTTACACCATCTGAAAGTACAAAACATTATCTTTCCAATGATATTAATTAAGTAGCTGCACAATGCTTTCTGTAATTTTAATAAATTTTTAAAAATATTTTTCTCATAATTTACAACAATGCTTTTCATTGTTGTAATGAGATTCAAATCATTTTCATTGTTTAAACAAATATTTATTTGCCTGTTTCCCATCCATTGTTGAAAGATAAGGAATCTCCTTTCTTTATTATTTCATCAATTTCACTCTGACATCTTTAAGCAAAGTCTTTTAAGATAATATATTAGGAAATGCATCCAGTACGCTTAAAGATGTTTCAATTTTTTTTTATCAGTATCTTTTAATACGATTAACAAGCCGCTGGACGTAAAATGTGGCGCAACATTTTAATATTAAAATCAAATGCGTACTTTGCAAAAGGAATAAGAAAGTGCAGTTGGCACCGGCAGATTGTAATTAGACGTCACATGACACGGACAGCGACTTGACTTCATTAGGGACGTTCACGTAGACAATGATCAAAACCGGTGCAAGACCATTACAAGAGAATGGGTTTAATGTCTATCACAATTTAAAATTTCAAATGACTTTGCTAAGGGAATCATGAATATCAACTTATGCACAAGTGATTCAGTTGAAATTATTTTCCCGGCGAACTCAAATTGGTCGCCAAAGGCGGCTAGTAATACTTAAACAATAATTGGTAAGGAACCTGTCCTTACTGACAGACAAATTTATGCTACTAATAGTTCTGAAAAACGACAGCATAATTCATATCCTAGATGCAACTCTAAATTAAACTAAAACAAAACAAACTACACTAGGTGGCGGATCGGCGGGCGATCGAAGGCAAGCCATTTAACAAACCTGGAAGCTCTGCATACAAGCAACTGTAGAACAAATTACAATAGGTGGCGGATTGGTGGGCGATGGAAGGCAGGCCGTATACTAAACCTACAAACTCAGCATACAAGCAAATGTAGGTATAGAGCAGTTCTATTTAACAAAATTAAATTGGCAGTTATCAACTCAAGGTATTCATTGGTTCGTAAAATAGATGCAAAATTAAGCAATCTCAGTTACGGAAATAGTAATGTGACCAATTTTAATATTCCCTCTCATATACACGATTTTTTTATTAATAGCCAAGCACTATTTAAACTTTTGAAATAATAGAAATAGTACAACAAAAGAAAAAAAGAAAGCTGGGGGCTAGAAAGTAATGCAATACAATACAACAACAGAAAAGGGATCGAAATTTCAAGACGGCTATTATTCTAGGAAGTGAATAATTTCTAGGAAACCACTAATGGATAGTAGAACCGTACAAAATTTAGGAGTGAAATGTTTGAATATAAATTATAGGATTATAAATAAATCACAGCGACAAGGATGCTGACGTACGATATTGAGTAACAACAAATATACTTAATTAGTGACTAATTAATGACGTTCAATTTTGAAATTAAAGTTGACTGCCTTCCAAAAAGATAGAATAAAATTGAAAGTATGAACAATCGACACAGTACAAGAACAACACATAACTATAAATTCTAAAGGTAATTAGCTTTAATTTAGCGGAGTTCTGATGTTTTCACTTCACAATCTTTAAAATTTTGGGCATATCGGAATTCTTAAAATATCCCTTATTTTTCTTTAAGAAATAATTTTTCCAACCGTATTGAATGATTTTTCTCTGTTTTAAACTATCAACGGCCAGTGTCTTCAGTTGAGGACAGTTGATAAAATACCTTACATTTTCGTATGCTTTCTAAGAACGATTTTTCTCTTCCGAGCAGATAGATGGGATCTATAAACAATTGCAGAAGTTCTCACATATCTGCTGACTTTTATAACTCCCCGATTTGGATCGCCATTTTGGGATTTCTCAGGATTCTTACATTAATTTAAATTTTCAAGAGATACATAACTTTCTGTCAAGCTGAAAAGTTATATCAATTATAATATTTCACTTTAAAGTATTGTTAGAGTATTCAATAAAACTTGTGAATTTTAGTCTAACAATACAATGAAGCAATGAATTTCACAATAAATTTTAAATGTTGCTATCAATCCTGGAGGTAATAAACTAGGAAACAATTTTAAGATGACCTTTAAATCGTTTCCATTAAACGACACACCTTTTACCGTGGTTTAAAATTAAGATTTATTCAGATAAATCAATTGAAATTTAAACACTTCAATTTCCTATTATTGATTTTTTTGGAATAATGATTCAACTTTTTCCGTATTGTTAACGCGAGGTAACACAGAATATTTGTGATTGATTGAATTTTATGTATTTTTAATTCTCTGTTATCTCACTGTGGAAAAAAAACAACCGTTATTTGAAAAAAATAACAAAAATTCATTGCAAGTAATATTCTACATATTTAAGCAAAATGATGGACTGGTTTTATAAATCAAATCAAAATTAATATTTTAAATACTAAATACTTCTCTGAAGAGGAAAACAATTACACCTGAATTTCTGGTGAAAACAGGAAGAAATAAATCTTTGAAATGACTACGAAACGAAACAATATGAATGAGATAGAAACTCGTTTTTCTACAGGGAATCCAAGACAGAAAGATTATGTGGTGAAAATACGTGGAATAAACCGGAAACTTGAAGAAAATAACAAAATTCCATGTCCGTATGGGGTTCCTGGAATCTGCGAAAAGAAGGAGAAAAAGAAAAAAAGAAAAAGAACGAGATTGAAGGATCGCGAGCTTTTTCTGAACACACGTGACGTATAGAAAGGTTTAGGCCGTAAAACTGTGACTTCATAACATTTTCCAGCCGTGTGCTGCAACATTCTTTTTCAACCTAGCGTGAAATCCGGAAGCGTCAAGAAAATATTTTTTCTCTTCTGTTTATTGTTTGTTTTGTTTTCTCCCTTCCAAGATTTTATTCTTTGCGATCCTTGAATTTTTTTCCTCTACTGTTTTTTTCTTTCACTTTCTCTAACATTACATTTCCATCTGCTCAAGATAAGGTCGATCGGAAAAAACAGTATTTATACAATGTATGCATAGATGTGTCAATTTTTTGAAGTTTCTACAATGTGAAAAAGTATTTTTATAAGAGATAAGTCATTTAATTATTTGATAAGATCCGTACGTTAATTAACTAACTGAAAGAATCTCTAAAATGTGCTTTTAATTTCTTTATTTAGAAGTATAAAATATTATGAATTTTAACTAGTGTTTTGCAATTAATGTTTACCTAATCAGACATGAATCATGAAAATACACTATGACAGCACATGACGCACTTGTGAATATTTTTCTTTGTAAGTTGCCTAATTCTGGTAATAGAATTTGAGTTTTATAATTGATGAAATATGTCTTCGAGTCTTTTTCATCAAATGTCTGCTTACTTGCAAATTATGTAATGGTTTAAATGGTTAAAAATGGAAACTACCAATTTCCATGTTGCTTCAAAATAAGGTGGTAAAAATCCATTTAGAGAGAATTTAGAGCAGATATTATTCAATTCGTTTCTTAACAAGATAGGAAGAAGAAGAAACAACATGGGAATCAAATAATTGAATGAAATTACTTTACATTAATACTTGGATTTGTACTTGAAGTCAATAAATGATCATGTACTTCTTGGTATCAAACGAATAAGTATAATCATGTTTCTTCTCGCCATTTTACCATGAATTGTAAGAGAAATTTTTAACATTTTTTTTTAGAATTGAAATGAACAAACACTAGTGGCAATGCATGGGCTTTTCCTTTTCTGTGATCATAAAAATTTTCCTTTAAGATAAAATTAATATTTACATTTTGATTAAAAACTAAAAATATTAATAATAGCTTTTCATTGGCGAAAGGGGCACCGTACATGAAATATAAAACAACTTTATAACCATTTCGTTCAAATATTCTTTTGATTTGTCTGTACCTTAAATTTTATTCCAAAGTCTCTGTCATGCCCAAAGGTATATAAAATAGGAAACTTATTGTCACACTTTACTGATCCAGTTACCATTAGGATATTACGAACTTAGTATGAATAATAGATTTTATTGACGAACCGTACACGAAATATAAAATATATTTTTAACTATTTCAGTTGACTACATACTTGAAACC
>BGPR01004139.1:14077-24679 GCA_013235015.1 Araneus ventricosus | reverse complement strand
AAACAGATCTCAAAGTTAATCATCTGCATTAATTAAACAGTAATTTAAATATTTCAGTAAAAATAAAAATAAGTATATACTATTATAGATCCTTTCAATAAAATTCTACAGATGGGGTGTTATTACCTCATACCAAATTTCATCTCTATAGCTCATTATGATATTCATTTATCGTATTCACATACAGATATAATTCAAAAAAAATTACCTGAGGCTGTCTTTTCATACAGCCGCTGATGTTAAAGGCGTAGGACTACTTTACTCGCGAGACTCTTTTGTTCCTTGAAGTTTCTCGTAACTTTTTAAGTTTAAGTAAGTTTTCTTTGTTACTTCTGTTCTTACCCTTTAACTCAAAAATAAGACATTAGTTATGTTTTCAACATATGTAGCTACCGAGATATAGAGGATCGCCCATACAACGTTTTTTTGTGGCGTTTTGGCGTGTGAATCAAATTTCTTCTTGAAACCCCAATCGGAGGATCGTAATCCTACGTTAAAAAAACTTTTTAAAAAACCCTTTTACCAATTCATTAAAAAAAGAAGAAAATATTTTTTTCTCAAAAATCTGGAGGTCAAATCAAAGATCGGAAAAGCGTAAGGCGCAGGTAGAAAAGCTGTAAGTAAATTAGAATTGTGATCACATATATAATATATTTTATATGATGAATGTTTAATAACATTTCTTTTCTTATGATAATCATTGTGGTTTTATATCGTTTTCCTTTTGTTGTCAACGCCTCATGCTCTTACGATTTTCGTTTTGACCTCCAGATTTTTGGGAAAAAAAACATATTTTTTCTTGTTTAATGCATTGGTAAAAGCGTTTTTTTGAAAAGTTTTTTTATATTTTTTTATTGATAAGATCTATTAGAGGATATACTTATTTTTATTTTTATCGAAATATTTAAATTACTATGTAAAGTATTTTAGTGCTCAAAAATACTATAGATGGCGCCACTGAAACCTAACCGAGTGCAAACGAAATTTTGCGATTTTTTTCTGAAATGATAATTGAGAGCTCTGAAATTATTAAAATATTTCATTGTCGTCAAGATCCAAAAAATATACAAAAATTCAGAACTCTAGTGCATTAAGAAGTGAGTGAAAAATCGATCACAAAACTCCAACCTTACATACTACAAACATGAAACATTTCGAACTTAGTAAAAGCGTTCAAAAATAACAGTCGGCATCTACTGCTCATGTTGCCTGATGGATACGATTTGAATTATGGACTTTAATATTTATTACACGGAAAATATAGTGTCCCAGTACTATCATGGCAGTGTTAGTGAAAAATGTGCAAAACTTGGACTAGGCTCACTTTAACTTTGAATCTTCCATATGTCTTAACCTTCTAAACTTCTATTTTCTTTCCTTCATTAGCTGCTTGATATTTCTTGATTTCAAAACAACAGGGATATGAATATTATAAAAAAACTTTTCGTAAGTACGATAATTTAAATAAAATATAAATTAATCCACAGCTTTACTTATTTTTGTATGAGTTCCTTTAATTCATTTTTAAGCAGAAAATATATAATTTGTAGCTCAGCTTGTCAAAGGTATTATTTCATTCTTATAATGATAATTTAAAAAAGAATAAAATCCTTTTATAATGAAATATGAAGTATTAAAATTCCGACATTTGCCTAAAAACTGAGAGACTCGTTCTACACTAAATTAAAGTCACGTAAGTCACGATATGTCAGTTTCATAGCTGAGAATCTGTCATTGGATTTTTTTATTTACAGCTGAGAATTGAAAACCGAATAGATTTCGCGAAGTAAAATTATTAACCATTAATTAAACCTAATGTTAGAAAAAATCTGGGGGAATTTCAAACCCAAAAAAATCTAAAAAATATTAATTTTGAAACAAATCTATCATTAGATGGAGGGATTGAAAAGAAATAATATTAATAACTTTTATTATATACTATCAGTCCGCGCACGGCGTTGCCCGTGGCATAATGACTTCAACAAAATAAAAAAAGCCCAAAGGTTTGAAAACAAAATCAAAACATATATATATGATTGATTTCGCCCTCGATTTTTAGTTAAAGCACACGCAGGAACTTTCTTTTAACTAAATATATCAGCATATATGCGCGACTATAAAACGTATGAAACAAATAAATCAAATGATTCTTAGATCAGTAAAATGAAGTAATTAAGATTAGCTTACGCAATAAAATGATCGAGAGTATGACGTGTCTTTTGTTTGATACCGCCAGCCAATAGGATAGTAGAAATGCATTCTGGGAGCTGTGAGTAACCTTGGGTCGGACGAAAGCTATGTCGTTTCGGATATGCGAGAGAAAATGTTTTTAATTGATCAATAAAAAAATTCATAGAAAATCGAAAAAAAAAAGATCTTTTAACCATTCTTGTTTTAAAACAGGGATAAATATTCCGGTTTATACCAGAAAAAAATTGAAAATTATAGCGTTATTAGAACATAGGATGCAAGAAAATAAAAATTGAAAGTTAAAAATATAAATGAAAAGTGACGATTATCGAAAAATTTCTCAGAATTCAGTAAATTATGTTAAAAATTTTCAAAACAAACTTCATTAGAACAAATATTATTTGTTCTATCCGATTGTGCATTGATTGTTTTTTAACGATCATTAGAAAAGATACTATAGACATAAACGTGCCAAAATGAACCAAAAGAACACAAAACATTAAATAAAAAATTTTCTGGATTAAATTTTAAAATTCCGGCTTCGAGTTGCATTGAGTCACCATTACGACTTCCTGTGTGCCAAATTTCATGGCTGTAAGCGTGATAGATTAGTCTGGACATCGCACACACACACACATAGACACACTCACACACGCAAACACTGACTTTTATAAGTATAGATTAATAAAAAATAAATATAAAATAATATTAAATTAGTTATACAATTATATTAAATTAATAAATAAATATTCCATCCTTTAAAATAAACAAC
Organism: Araneus ventricosus; assembly: GCA_013235015.1. Taxonomy (NCBI): domain Eukaryota; kingdom Metazoa; phylum Arthropoda; class Arachnida; order Araneae; family Araneidae; genus Araneus; species Araneus ventricosus. The sequence goes on along the minus strand of BGPR01004139.1, from coordinate 21,717 downwards.
GAACTTAAATCATTTTTAGTACGATTATTTTCTTGTGATGAAAATATATTTTGAGTTTGATCAATTTTTTAACTAAGAAATTCCTACAATAATAAGTAGGAGAATAATTAGTTTAGATGTCGTATATTTTAATGTTTCCATTTTTCTTAATAAAATATTCATTTCTTAATAAATATTCAAATGTAAAGATAAATCCTGAACATGTATTCTTTATGAAAATAAAATAAAACGAAAAAATGTTAGTTATATAATAAATTAAATTTACATTTAATATTTTTAACTGAATCTTTTTATCGTATGGGAATTTTATGGTGGTAATGGAAAATGAAAATATGAAAGTTAATTTTTAATATGTAAATTCCCGTTTCAGCATAATTAATTAAATCTGAACCATTTTGCTTTAATTTTCTTTTTCTTTTAATACCATTATAGGATATGAGACTGTGGTGGTTTAAACTTACGTTTCTTCAAATATTTGTTTATAATTTAATATTCTTATTTACTTACAAGTCAATATTTGTTATATGTATTCATTTAATGTTTAAATCCAGTTCCCGATGCGTATTAATGATGTAATAACATTCAAACATGTTTTTAGGACTCATCATTTTTTTCTTAACGGTAGAAGTTATTTTTAAAAATGTAAAATCCACGCATTTCTTTGACAATAATAGAAAATACTACTTCTACTAGCACACATCCCCGTTCCTAGAGCGGAGATCACTCCGGATCAGTTTGGAATGGATGTGACTGGGAAGGGGGGCTGGGGTGGATCTTTAAAAAGAAAAGAAATATATGAGAAAAATGGAGAAGAAATATTTAAAAACTATTGGATAAAGATTTAAATAGATGGAATTGTTTTTAAAAGCATTCTAAAGCAATAGAAAGATTGTTGCCCAACTAGCAATGCACAACGTTTCCTTTGTCGTCTGAAACACTGTCCCATTCAAGAAGGGGAATGGAAGAACTTTAAGCTATCAGTATAAATCTTGCATACCAACTGTTATCTAGAAAATACTAAGCATGATGAGATGTTACGGAAGTCTAAACATCTGTATCAATTATTTACAAATGCAATACAATTTTATCACTTTTAACCTTAATCCTGGCTATTAGATTTCTCAACTTTTCGCTATGACAATTTAAAATTTTAATATTTTCTTTAATAAAACTTTATAAAAATACTCAATTCAATCGTAAGTTAAAGGGTAAACTTAAAAACACGTTATTGAGATTCGACTTGAACTTTCAATGCCCTGTTGTTATAATCTACAAAAATTTAATTGAATAATGCACTTCATACAAATGTAGGTTTGAGAATGTTATTTAATGTTTATTTTAAAATGTTGTTATAATCAACAAAAAATTAATTGAATAATGCACTTCATACAAATGTAGATTTGAGAATGTTATTTAGTGTTTATTTTAAAATGTTGTTATAATCTACAAAAATTAAATTGAATAATGAACTTCATACAAATGTAGGTTTGAGAATGTTATTTAATGTTAATTTAAAAATGAGCAATGGCAATTCTATGTTTCATTTAAGGGGAGCCGAGATGTATGTTGTTTCATTCTTGTTACGTTTAAAAAATTGTCGATAAGGCTGCTTATGTAGAAACATTTATGCCTTCTTATAATTTATTTTGGTTTATTTATTTTGCGAAACTGTTAGCGAGAAAATCAATAAATACCATACGTTCTATTGTCCCATTAAATTTAAGCAATTAAGCTATGAAAGACGCAGAAAAGTTTTAAAATGTTAATGTTTAGAAAATTAAAAATAGTATTTTAATTGATTGAGAATAAGTTATCTATATTAAAATATCTCTTAGTGCATTTTAGATATTAAATGCACCATAAGTAATAGAAATAGGATACTTTACTACCAATTACTGAATGGTTTGGGATTCAATATTTTTAAGATAATAGAATTAATCAGGAATTTTGTTCTTCCAGGAATTAATCAAATAATTTCCTTCATGTTTCCAAGAAATAAAAATGTCATATATTTAGTATTTGGTGAATCTACTTTAGTGCATTCACACGAAATTAAAATTGTATATTCATAGTTTCTAAGAACTGCAATCTTTAAATATAGTTGATAGCCACGACAGAATATCATAAATTGACAAAAGGCACCAAATTCTGTTTTAAGACTCGATTAATGGATATTGATAGTTAGAATTCGAATGAAAGTAATAAAGTAATCGTAATAACTGCTGTTAATTCATAGGATTTTTTAAATGAAAAGGGTCTCATTTTTTCAAATGTAGCTATTTATATTACTTAACTCTTTTATCCCGAGGCGACTTTTTTCCTCTAGCTACTTTAAAACCGGAAATGTTTTGGGAGGAAACGACATGAATTGGACTCTCCCAACCTGGGTGGTCATTTTCTCCTCTACCCCCTACTATAACCTTCCCTTAAGTCGCACGGAAATGGACTGGGGTTGGCAAGGATAATTGGACCCCCTACAGCTCTTCCTATGCGACCTCAGAAGAAGCCAGACGCCTCAGGCCGGCCTTTTTCGTTGTTAAGGGCAAATTTTTAGACCACCCGGGATCGCCTCGCTCTGCACGAGAGGGTTAAACATACATTTAAGAAATTATCATCAAAAGTTTTCTATCAAAGTTTTGCTTTAGAAAATATTCTTCATGAAGAACATTATTTCCTTTATATTTTTTTTTTATAATTTTATTGTATGTTGATATGATTTTTTCTCTCATATTAAAAAATTTCCCTACTTTTTCATTCCGGTAACATGCACGCAGTATATTTCAAAGTCGACTTATTATTTTTAGAAATTAATATCAAATATTTTTCCAGAAAAATACTTAAAATGTAAGAAATATCAAAAGCAAAAATAGTATTAAAGAGTTTTTTATTTACTGCATTTTTGTTACTTTTATTTCTTATTAGTAATTTATTTGGTATATTACTCCATGAACAGAAAGGTTATGCAAGCCGTTTCTTGTCTTCAAATCTGATATTTTTTTCCAATTTTGTCAGCTTTAATTTCCTCAAACGCATAAATTTCTATGAAATAATTTCAAATATGTTATAGAATTTTAAATTTGACTCTTAAAGACAGATGTATTTATAATAAACATCAAATGATCATTGTTCTTCATTGTAAAAATAGTTTTTAGAAGAATTTTATTTTTAAGATTTATTTATTATTCTTTGATTCAGTAAATTCAGTAATTGCAAAATATAAATTAATTATCTGTTAATCAATTCTTAGTAATTGAGGAAATTTTTGGATGAAAATAAAATTTATAGATATTGGTTAGCTTATTTGTATGTGTTCATGATGAAAAATTTGGCTTTGAAATGCTAATATTTCATGACGTAAAAAGTATGAAATTGCATTTCTAAATCAATATACCTTCTTTCTTATAAGCAACGAAGCACTATGCAACAGACGTGACTTATTATTTCAATAGAAAACACAATTACTTTGAGTTACTGATTGGGAAACTCATTAAAAATGAACTGATTTAAAAAAAATCTTAAAAATTATAATTAAATATATAATAGAAAGAATTATAACTTTAAAATTTAAACTTATAATTAAGATTCTTTTAATTTATCATACAACAGATTTTCTTCCTCCACATATTTTAAAAAGATTGCAAGCAACAAATGATAAATTATATTCCATGCAGACTTTCTACTATTAACGAAATAAGAAAGCCCCAATTTTTATACTCAAAAGAGATTTAAACACTAAGTTTCAAATAAACAAAAAAAGGGGAAAAATCTTTAAAGGAATCGCCAATGTAATCCGACTTCATTTTTAACCTTTGAAAACCAAGAATTCCGAATTCCATATTAACTGCTTTAAATCTTAAGCACGAAAACATCCAGAGAATGAATTATTGGAGTAAGAATGAGGAAAAAAGGAAGTTAAAAAAGAAGGAAAAGAAATAGCGTTTTAAAAGAATGGGAAGAATCACAAAGCGCTGCTTGTTCCGAATTCAATACAACATTTTTAATTGAATTTCGCTTTTCGTTTTTTTAACCGGTTAGCTTTTCAGATTGAACAAATGCTTGTTCTTTTTGTGAACGCTCTTAAACCTGACTTTTGTTCTTGATTTAGAAGAGGCAAAATGTCACTTTTAAAAGAGAAAGGTTTAAAGCAAAAGAAAAGATTAAAACCTTCAAAAATAAAGTAAAGAAAAAAATCCCCCTTTTCTCATTTAATCTTAAGAGGGAAAAAATCGATCCCTCTCGAATTAGAGGAAATTAATGCATGCAAATATATCTGCCAAAGTGACAATTGCACTCTATTAATCCAAAGATTTTCAGCAGTCATCAATTCATTTCTTACATTTTTATATCCATGATATTTATTTTTTTAGAATATCAGTCATTGATGAAATAGTTGGTTAATTATTTATTTTCATTATATTTAATAATTCTCAACACATTTCTGGATGAAAATTATACAAAAATTTGTTTCAACCACGGAAATTTAAGAAAAATAACGCTTTTCAGTTCATATTTTGTTTTTAAATGAAAGTAGATTTGTTGTATTCTTTTAAATCTGCTTGTTTAAAATAAGAGATATGATCTTCACTTCATTGAATGGCAGTGTAGTTTTGGAAGTAGAATCACATATTTGAATAAAGTTGTATCCAATACCACTTAGATTTGCACAAATAGATTATGTGCTTTATTTCAAAAAATCGATTCCTCTGGAATTAGAGGAAATTAATGCATGGAAATATATCTGTCAAAGTGACAATTGCACCCTATTAATCCAAAGATTTTCAGCAGTCATCAGTTCATTTCTTACATTTTTAAATGAATGATACTTATTTTTTTGAGAATATCAGTCATTGATGAAATATTTGGTTAAATATTTATTTTTATTACATTAAATAATTCTCAACAAATTTCTGAGTCAAAATTATATAAAAATTTGTTTGAACCAAGAAAATGTAACAAAAATAACCCTCTTTAGTTCATATTTTTTTTAATGAACGTATATTTGTTTGTATTCTTTTAATATCTGCTTGTTTGAAATAAGAGATATGATCTTCACTTCAATGATTGTCAGCGTAGTTTTGGAAGTAGCATCGCATATTTGAACAAAGTTGCATCCAATACTGCTTGGATTTACACAAATAGATTATGTGCTTTTTCTCAGTAAATTATAGTTTATTATTTATTTTTACATTTATAAATGCTATTAATTCATACAAATTTTCATACATTAAAGAGTGATATCTATACACTGTAAATTTAGATTGCATATGAATTTCTGTGAACAGAAATAAATTAGTATATGTTTAAAATCTTAATAGCACAAACAGTTACAATTAACAAGATTTAACAGAGATATTAAATTTAAATTAATTAAATTAATCAGTCAAGATTAATTAAAACGCTTTGTATTATATAGAATGGCGCATATGCATCTATTTCTAATAAAATACAGATACAAATAATAAAAAAGCAAAATAAAAATTTTAAAAGTTGAAAAGAAAAAAGTATAAATAAGAAACAGAAGAATTAAACACACACAATAACGATAACAATACACCTTTTTGCGCACTCTACGCTGCATTTACTTCCTAATTTTTTTAATTATTAATCGTTGCAATATTTTGTTGATGCAATCACTAGATGCTGCTGCGTAGAGCGCGCAAAAAGGTGTATTGTTATCGTTATTGTGTGTTTAATTCTTCTGTTTCTTATTTATACTTTTTTCTTTTTTAACTTTTTAATTTTTGTTTTGTTTTTCTATTATTTATTAATAGCACAAAAGAATATATGTGGTTGCGCATGGTTATGCTTACTTTATTCTAATAAAAAATTTACTCATTACGGGATCAAAACATCTTTGTCATACCATTTTATTTTAACTCTCAGTTTCTTAACTCCCTGAAAAGAAATCCGGTTAATCAGACTTTTCCAATTTTTCATTTAAAAATTAAATATTTTTATGTTTTCCCCCATAATTATTGTTGTTCTTCTCCATTTGTTTCACCATTTGGTGTAATTAATATAAATTCAGATGAATGCGCGGGTCTTTGAATCTTCCAGGAGAAAATATCACGACTAAATTCTAACGTGCCATTCAGATGAGTAGATAATAATGTTTAAGAATAAATAAATTTCTGATAAACGTTTTATGTATAAAAATAGTCTGTAAAATATAAATTAATATTTATTTCATTGTCAACAGAGATACAACAGAATTCTCAAAACAACTTCGGTTTTCTTCCAGTAAATTGGGAAAAGAATTACTGTCACTCATATTTTAATCATTACCTTTAGAGACATGAAATGTACTTTTTTCTCTATTTCGCATTGAATTTATTGAATATTTACTATGTTAATTCTACTTTCAATGATTAAAGAATATTATGACAGAATATAATATGTTTGAAATATTCTTCTGACAAAAATAATAATGAAGAATGTAAATGCATATATTTATAATGTGTGCATTATTATGTGAAAACTGCAATGTCTTGCTGATATTTCGTAATATGAAGAAAATGCGTCTGACAAATTTGTATGATTACTTTCTTTTCAGTTGAAATATTTACAATTTTTGAAACAGCAAAGAATTTCAGAAGTGTTTATCTAAAATTCCAATATAACCTGAATGCAAATCCAAGCATTCAGACTTAAAGCACAAACTAAAAGACAAAAAAAATGTCTTTATTCATTATTTTTACGATTAAATCATTGAGCATTTTTATGCATATCTCACACAGAGAATGTCACTCTGATTCCTTCATCACCAAAAATTGAACAATTTAAATACGTGCAGTTCAGAATTTTTGCAACAGCAAAGAATTTCAGAAGTGTTTATGTGAAATTCTAATATACCCTGAATACAAATCCAAGCGTTCAGACTTAAAACATTTCCACTCAAGACAAAAAAACCTTTATTCACTATTGTTACGATTAAATCATTGAGTACTTTTATGCATATCTCACACAGAGAAGGACACTCTGATTCCTTCATCACTAAACAGTCAATTATATAAATACATTTAGTTCAGATGCATATATTTTTTTCAATGCAAACCGAAATAAGTTTGTATCAGAAACTTTTGCAGGAAAAACATTATTTTATGAATGCATTTTCGAAGTTATAGAATTTTCTGTAAAGATACTTAAACATTTTGAATGCATACAATTGTATTCAAAAGCATATAATTCTCAGAAATGTTTCTGTTCCATTGAAGTCTGAAATTAATACCTGGAAATCGATTTAATATGTAAAGTTAGTTTATTTTTATCGCTTTTTATTACCATATGGTCGTAGTTCAGGCAGAAGTCACTAAGTCCACAAAACGCTTTTGATGGACTACTGCAGTCAACTAGAATTTGCAATTAATTATTTCGTGATAGAAACTTGCTATCTAAACATGAGTAAATAAACCGTTGGAGCTAGAAATCTGTAAAATAATTTTTACTATTTATCATGATGACTCAAAAATAATTAAGTTTAAAGTGAACATAACTCGAAACTACAGTTTCGGACTTGGTGACTTCTGCCTGAACGTCGACGATATGATTGTTACTGATCGATTCAATATCCCGAGACAAGCACTATTGCACGATTTTACTCCGGAAAGGGGTAAACTATAGTTTCGGACTTAGTGCCTTCT
>BGPR01004139.1:0-14067 GCA_013235015.1 Araneus ventricosus | reverse complement strand
CCCTCTAAACCTTCTGCTTGTTCCCCACGGAAGGAGGCTCTTCTTAATTTCCGAAATTATTGTTGCTGTAAAATGACTGCCCGGAAAAGCCATTAAGGGAGTTGAGTTTAATGTGACTTCAGTAACTTCACTGTTACATTTAATTAATCATCAATCGTTCACGGCGCTCACTTTTCTTTAATCAAGAAGAGAATTGCGTGAGTTAGTGAAAAAATTCTTTCAACTGAAAAATCTCTCTCGAATCGTTCGTATTGTAGCAGGTGTTTCGAAAGTAATTTTATGTAATAGGGGAGCATTTGCGAAGTGTTTGAAAAAATGTTTGAATGAGCACTGTGTGTAATATTCTAAAGGTTTTTGAGAGAACTAATTAACCATTAGTTTTCGGCGAAGGCTCTTAACACAGATTAATACTTGTTTCTAAAGAAACTGTTTGCTCTTGTGAAATAAAAATAAATTCTATTGAACTGAGATTTATAGTGCACTGAAGTGTAAGTTCTAAATAAATTCGAACAATAGCCGATTTTAATTATATCCGAGTCAATTACTTTAAATTGGCATTCTTAATTAAATTCATGTTTATATGAAAATAGTAATACTCAATTTGTCTTCAATATTTTTTTTATATTTAAGGTTTTGCGCCTCCTTAAGCTCTTCTGTCAATCAATTTTTCTAACTATCTCTATTTCATTGTAAATGAATTTGATTTGAATATTTTGTTTTACTATAATCGGCCATTTACTTTGTAGATTGAATCTTGAGTAAATGTTGCGTTGAAGAGTAATTTTCTCTTATTTCGACTTGTCAAGTTTTATTTCCACGCTGCTTTGATTTCAGTTTGTTTACTGTACGACAAAAATATAATTAGATTGTATAAAATTGTTATGTTTTTGCTTCTTCGAAATGTAAATATCATATTCTTATTGACAAAATTTATTTAACCAAAGGCCAAATTACAAAACTTTACTGAATTTAAGTAAAATATGAAAATAATGTGATGTATGTTATAAATATTTAGAAAAAAATTCGAAAAATTCAAATGTTTTAATAAGTTCTTTCATTGTCATAGGTACAATATATAAGACCCAACATAAAAAATAACAGTTTAAGAAACGTTTGGAAAATGCAAATATAAATTAAATTCAGAACGGCATACAATATATATATATATACATAATATATAAATAAATTAATTAGCTTTAATTTTTTGAAGAAAAAGCCAACCATGGTGATGAGTTTTATTTTTATTAATCTACGAGTATTTGCATTTATGTTCATTGATTTTGTGTTCGAATTAATTAATTAAGGATGAAATTCATTTGAATAGTTTACGCTGAGGAAAAAGATATTATTTGTGATCTTTATTGACATAAGGTTTTTCATTGTGATTTTTTCGTGATGTTTATTGATAGTATTGGGTATTATTTTATATATAGACTGACTGATAGAGACTCTTCTAGCGATGCTGTGGATACTATGCTATTATTGAACTTTCCTTGTTTTAGTTATTTAATTTATTTCAAAATTTTTCTTTAGGTTGCTGCTGAATTGCTTTTTTAATTTTTTTTCTGGTATGCTTCCATTTCTTGTCCATCTACGACGATTATAAAGAATCATAATAATTCTAGATACGGGGACATGAAGTCGTCTTATACATATGTATACTAAAGTGAGAAAAGTCATAAGATACCTCTTAATATCTAGTGGGGCCTTATTTTGCCCAGCGAAATCCAGCAACTCGAAGTGGCATTGACTTAAAAAGTCGTGGGATGTACAATCGTCTCAGCTCACATTTTCCAGTGAAGATTTGGCCTTGAAAGGACAGACCGGAAAGTGAGGATATGTTTGTATATGAAGCTAATGTACCAAATACAGAAGCTCCTCCAATCTGACCAAAGCCGTAATTGTAAACTTAGCCCACTCAGCACAAATGCAGTCAACTCTTTCTCCAGTACCACTGAAGTGTTCGTGTAGGTCTGAATTTTCACCGCCACTCCATAACAAATAAAACAATTATAGTGTAGCAAATAAAGCAAAATGAAAGCAGGGAAAGTTCCGTTCCAACTCAGAAAGTCAAACGTGAAGACATGAGCTTTTCAAGGATGTCAATAGTGCCTTCTTTGAAAGGCGAATAAAATACTAAGTCAGAAATATCTTTTTGAAGACAGCTTTTTGGCCAATCGTCTCTTTCTTTTCCCCAAATTTTACACTTTAATAAAATGTGTCCAATGGTCTCAAGTTGTTCACTACATGGACAGCTCCTTCTTTGCCGAATAGTCTCTTCTGATGCGCACCAAATATTCCGTGACGTGTCAACACTTAGTTATAGGAGGAAACTGAGGATCAATGATTTTGTTTCCTGACGAATATTTAGAAAGATAAATTCATCGCAGCGAGTATAATTTCTGTTAGTCTCTAAGAGAAACAAAATGATGAAGGTTTTCCCTCAACTGATATATTTTAAATTTGAATCTTCGAACAAGAATCGTAGAACTGCAATTTAAATTATGTATTTTATTTATTAGTTTGTATGGTATGGTGGGTGGTATGGTATTCAGCATATTCAACCTCCATAAAATTCAATTAAATTTTTCGAATATTTTAAATACTGTTTTCTTAAGATTTTATTTTAAAACTTTTTGATAAACAGTTATGCTTTAAAACAGTACTACTTACTATACAGAATTTAGTTCATGGTTCAGTTTTCATACAGCCTATGTGAGTTATAATATATCGTACACATAACTAGACGCATTTATTCGACCTTTTCGTTATTTATCAGGAAAAAGCCATCGTCTAGACTCGAGCAAAATTAAACAACACCTAATTTTTCCTCTCCTAAATGTTTAATATCATATAAAAATTTAAAAATTCATGCAATTTTGGGACATTTTATGAGATTTCCCAATGATTTAAAAACTAAAATCAAAGGAATAACAATTGTAAAAATGATTTTAATGTTTAATTATTCTTTATGCTAAATCACTTCTAGTTCTTCAGAAATAAGATAGTGAATACCCAGGAGAATACAAATATCGATGGGAAGTTGTATTAAACTAAAATAAAGTGATGCGGAATTCCTGTTTTCTCCTTTTTTAAGCTTTTTCTTTTACATTTACATTTTTAAAACACTTTCTCTTAATACAGCAGGTTTCATAGTAATATTAATTATACTTCATCATATATTATTCATATTATTTTTTCGATTATTTAAAAATGAACTACATAAAAAGAAGGAAGTATTATATCAGATTAAGTATTATATCAGTAGTTAAAATAGAATAATTAAAATATTCCTATTCAGAATACTGTGGAGAAAGACTAATTTCTCAAACGAATGCCAACTCACAGGTTTTCAGAACATAGAGAAACGATTGGCGTAAACAATTCAAAGATGAATGGTTGGATTATAATTATGAATCCATTGGATCCATTGTAAATGCGAATCACTTATCAAGACTTGTGAAAACTTAATGGCAGTAGAAGTATTTTAATTACAAATTGTAGATAGTAGAGGACCACTGAGTGTTATAAATACCAAATTGTCTATTTAATTGATGTTACTAAAAAATAAGAAAAAGAACATAATTTTTTATAATGTTTTTTCTTTTGATCTTATTTTCATTTTTGTATCATTTTTGATTTCCATACAATCAAGATTCAGTTTTTTTATGACCACCGGTTTTCATTCTTTCTGAATACGGATACTTCAAATGTACGCACTCGGTATATTTACTTAAACCATAACTCTGAATGAAAAGCTGATAAAAATAGTTCATCTGAGTGCGATTAATTTTTATTTTATAAATAGCATGCTTCCAGTTATAAACTTGAGCCAGGAAATTTAGAATAATAAGATTGCATTATTCACCTTAACAAAACATTAATGTACATTATGAGTTATTTATATTAAAATGTCTAGAAAATTCTAAAAAATTCTTTTGAGTATAATCTGATAAATGATACTACATTTAATTATTTTATTGAACCTTCTATGTATAATCGTTAATAAAAAACTTATTTTTTATAATTTATGTTTAACATGACATTCGGTTTTTTTTAACAAAGACACAATGTAGTCTCACTGCAAGTTTGTAATAAATTATATTCTTTTCATAAATTGTTGTTTGTTCCATTTAATAAATTATGTTTTTCATCATTTGCACCATTAAATTGATTAATTTTCGCATAAAGTGCATTTCTAATGAACTTTTTCAAAAGGAATTTCCTAAAAGCAGTATTTATTCAAAAACTAAGAATTTGTTTAAATTTGTTTACTAAAAGTTGCAATAAAAATAATCTATGTTTTATATTTACACAAATCTCTAGGTAATTCATTTAATATTTTCTACAATTTAAACGACTTGTCTAAGAATATAGCTTATTTATGTGTACTAGAAAATGATTTTTCAGGAGAATAAATCGATATTTTTCATTTGTCTTCAATTCAGTTATTTTCATTGTCTGATTTACAAACGGGCCGTGGGACCCAGTAAAGGTACGGCCGCAGGGTTCAGCGTTAGAAAACCACCACAGAATATCTGTGTGTATGAGTCGAAACGTCATCCTGTCTGGAAGTCTGGCGAAGGATACCATCTCAGAGTCTCCCTGTCATGACCGCGATCAAAATTGGGGGACATTCAAAATAGCCTCATCATCTTCACACAGACGTTATAAAACTGAATTAAATCAAACTTATTAAAAGCACAATCAAATTGATACTACTGTATGCATTCTAGAATGGGTTAATAATACTGCAGTATTTTTTTCTAAAAACAATCATCAGATACTATTAAGTTGAGTGAATTATTTTCGTCAAAAATATCGGAATTATATATATAGTTAAATATTTCAATTAATCAAAGCATGTGTTATATTTTCACTATACATTAATCTAAAATACAAAATTAAAAGTCAAATTACCTTATAAATACTAACAAATAGAAATACAAAAGATAGTTTGATAAAAAACTATTCACTCATAAAAGAGACAACTTAGAATTGAATTAAATAATCAAATGTCATCAGGTCTTGGGAACGATATGTTGCATTAAATCTAGATTTTGTGGACCCTCTGCGAATGCCAATTTTTGGGAAAACGAAAAATAGGGGAAAATATAAACTAGAAAGTATATAACTTATAAATATATCAATTCAATAGTTTTAATTATTGTAGGAGGTTTGAGCAATATTCTAAAGACAGTTCATGTTGAAATAAAAAAATATTATTTTAATTAAGCTTTAATACTATAATAAAATATGTATTACGAATTAAATTTAACTTTCATAATAATATATATTTCTTGGAAATGTACATAAAATAAATATATATGAATGTATGATGCATCCTTAATCTTAAGACCTAAGGGCCCATCTAACTTAAAGAAAGTGATTAAGCAATCAAAATCAATTCTTTAATTCGCATTAAATATATCATTCCAAAATAAATTAATTAAGACTTTAACTTAATGGTGTTAAATATTCTTAGTTATGTTAGTTATGTTAAAAAGAGGGGAGTAGTGATGAAGAATGTCGTTATGTTAACATAACAATAACATATACCATAACATAACATAACATAAATGCATAACATAACATAACATAACATGCATTACATGTTATCTATCTTTCCAAACTGCTTATATCGTTGTTTGGAATTCTTAAGATTGTTGAATTTAGATTGAGGGAGTGGTTGATAAAATTTCTATTTGAAAGTTGAATCAAACTTTTCAGAAAACCCAAGTCGCTGACTCCTATTTGACTTTGAACTAAACGTTTCTGGCTGGCATAAGCCACTCCTTCATTTATAACTGATCTCTTTGAATCATTTCTTCAGTTATATTGTCAGAAATATTGTAAATCTACGTCTTAAAACTCAATTTTGCAAGAAAAATTGTTATACACCAACGGAATATAGTAAATACCTATTCTGTTATACCTAACATGGGGGCTACTGGTTTGTAAACGATCGTTGCTCACAAGCAAGAGAAATTAACCCTATTTTAGCCTTAGAGTTTATATAATATATATATTAATATTTACCAAATATTTTAATATTAATTTTAACTGTGGATTGCTGGCCTAGTGGTAAAGGTCTCGTCCTTCAGGCAGGGAGGAGGATGTTAAGGCCGATTCCACCAAAGTTCCATCGCATTGCGCCTGCTGCAGCTAAATATACGTGAGGGTCAAGCGTGGTGTGGTGAGCGCAGCCTCAGGTGTTCCCTCGTCAACTGACCGCGGTTTGAATTACGGAGTCGTCCTAAAATAGCATCGTTAAGTAAGAGGACGTTAGTATAACTAAACTAAACATAACATCATATTAAATTGGTAGTAATTTTTAAAACATTAAAATAATATATTTTTGAATTAGCAAGAGTCCATTAAATTTATCAGATTGATTGTTTTCTGCATAAATTTAAAAGTCTCAAATGTGTGCTGTTGGGCTTTGATAATATATATAGTATTTTATAAACAGGCAGTTTAAATTATATACCTTTAAAATAACTTTTTGAAACTTCCATTTAAGAAATATCTTTTCATCGGCAAAGTATAGTTTAATCTAACAGACCTTTTGATATTTTTCTTTCTTCAAAATAATATAAAATATGCGTTATTCTTTGAAATTGATGGCAACATCCAAGAAAATGAGATTCATGTAACCAAAAAGAAGTAATATTTAGATCTTTTCTCTAAATTAAAGATATTATGCTATTCATCTGTCTCCAGCTCAAATTCCTAAAATAAAATTTAATCAAACAGTTATTAGCTTATGTATTGAAGATTCTAGAAAATTTTTTTTCTTGTCTTGAACTGGACAGAATTTTAATTTCGTCCTCTATCTTTCGATACACAGTAAACTCATCTAATGATTTCTTTCATGTTTTAGTGAAGAAACGTAGATCAAAGATAAAAAATTGGTCCGATAATAAAGATAAGTCAACAATATTTTTATTAAAAAAATAAAAGTGTCCTTCTCTATCAAAGCGAAACCGATCTAAAACGATTACTAGTCGGTGCATGGTTGTTGAAAAAAGAAAAGATAAAATAAAGAAAGCAGCAAGTCTGAGAGAAGCAGAGAGATATAGGAGGGCAAATACTTTTCACACGCTAGGGAGAAACGTACATAAACTTATGACAAATCTTTTTCACAATAAAAAAATCATTACTTCTTCATTTCATAAACGAATACCCAGTTTGGACACCGTTTGATAAGATCTCGATAAGAAATTTTATAGTTTATCTGATTTTATGCTGCTTTTTGTTGGGAAATAAACTTTTTTGCTCGTCTTATTGATTTTTCGTCTACATCCAACAAACAATTAGTGGCTGTTTAATATGTAGTTATGAGATAATCCCACAGAAAAAAAAGAAAGATCAAATTCCTACAGCTGTGAGCTGAAGGTAGATTTGCTTTCGAACTGAAGCTACACGAAAATAAAATTTATCTCCTTCTAGCCGATTTTCTTTACTATATTATTTCTACTAATCGAGATGTCTGAGGTAAAAATAAAAAAGAATGGTGCAAACAGAGCAATAGACTATCCAAACAAGGTTTCGCCGTTTAGAAAATCAAGTAGCCGAAGTTATATGGTCGAAAATCACTTATCAGCACTTACTACATCTAAAGAAGAGAACCAACACAAGACAAAATTTTTTTTTGAAAACAATGTTACTGACTCTAAAAAATCCATTAGAAAATATAATTGATGCTGCCATCTACTTCTTTATTAGATAGTAAAGCACATTCTCTAATAAATCGTCAAAAGACTACCATCTGATAAGAAAAAAGCTCATAAAGTTGGTTCAACGAGGTGTGCAAGCTTGGGATGCAGTCGAAGTTACTATTGAAAATCATATATACATTTACATCTAAAACGATAGAAACCAACACAAGCCATATTTTTTTGGTGAAAATAATGTAATGACTCTAAAATCCAATAGAAAAAATATAATTGATGCTGCCATCTACTTCATTTGGAGATATGTCAATTAAGAACATCTTTCTAATAAACGTCAAAAGACTACCGTCTGTATAAGAAAAGCTCATAAAATGTGGCTGCGCTTGAGACACACCTTGAAATGGTTAAATCATGAAAGTTGTTCTTTAGGATACTAATTCTATATTTGATGTTGTCATTTTCAATCGTAAGAGTCATGCGGAAATGAAAAAATTATTTCAATGCAACGTAACCATTTCCTCTGGAAGTGGATGAAAATCTACGAACTCGAAGATTTTCCGAAATCTATAGAAACTTTGTAGAGCTATGAATCTCTTTAAATTCCCAGAAATTCAATTGTCTACTCACAGTTATGTACAAAAAATATTCTTTTAGTTCAAAAGTAATAAAAGGTACGAAAAGATATTTGCAAGGAGATCCTTGATGTCAGTTATGAAAATGGTAAATTCCTCTTTAAAGAATATTAAAATGTTTATCTTTGACATGAAGACGATCTGACAGTGCAAATGTCTTTGAAAGGAAATGCAGATTTAAGAAACTTTCTGAAATATCCCAGGAGCTGAAAGTTTTAAAATGTGTGCACTGAGTATATAGAAAAGAAAAATTTGCGATAGAAAGGAAAAGTCAATAGAAAGCGACTATTTACATTCTAATTGGAAAATAGCTTGGCAATATGTTATAAAATATCAGAATCCATTTCGTGGAACTTCTCTACGAAACCCATACAATCATTCTGAAATTTTACTCAAAAAGTTTTAACATATTTTATATAGATTTTTTCTTTGCTTTACGAATAGTATTGAGATTATTTACCAAAATGTGCAATCAAAGTTAAAATATTAAGTTAGAGTTTACTAAACTCAAAGATTGTCAACTCACCAAATATCCTTCTTAGGAGTGGTTTGGAGAACAAAATGTTAAAAAATAAGTACAAAATAATTTTCAACGAATTTTCACCAAAATAAAGTACGTGACACCTTGAAGCCAAACCTTCTGCGTGTGGCAATTATTGATGATTGGTTTATGAAAAAAATTGCTAAAAAAAACTATGTATCATATTGAGCATATATTGTAATTATTAATTTTTAATTATATTTATTTAATATTACATTTAATAATATTAATATTTTAATTATTAGGTCATTATATTATATTTTATTACATTAGTTTATATAATATTTAAATATTATGCATGGTTTATAAGTTATTTAAAATTTTACAACAGTTGTCTGGAATCACAGAAATCATCCTTTACAGCAAAAAGAGGCGTGCTGTTTATGAGAGCAATTAATTTTTTTTTCTTTAAGTAATTTATCTATCCAATACTTTGGTTAATCTTACGTAGAAAATCATCCCTAACATTGAATTATTTGATTTATATTTACAATCAGATTTGAATTGCTCTTCTACACGTTAATGGATGATATTGAGATAGTACACCATATTCTTCTATTTTTAATTATAAAATTTCTGTTGCTCAGAGAAGAGATAATTACATTTATTTTAAGCAGAATAATCTAATGCAGAAAATAAAATTAGAGCGAAAACACTTCGAAATGATCTGTTTCCTCTTCAAAAAAATGTTGGAACCCAAAGCTCTGACGGAATCAGATCGAATTGAATTCGGATGGTTCACAGAGTGTAATGTGACACAAACCTAGTAACAAAAACAATTAATATATAGAATGTAGTATAGCAAGACATTGCAGCTAGTAAGAAAGGTAAAGCATTTTCAGGAGCGGATCATTGAAGAGTATATTCAAACTGAAGATTATGTCTCCGTAAACATTATAATTGTATAGGCACTTGGTGACATTTTCAAATACACAAAATTAAAGCAAGTCATCTAAACAGATCAATATACCCAGAAACAGGAGGAGACAACTGTAATATCTCTAAAAAAACTCAAAATAAAATTGGGAATCATTCTATATACATCTGACAGAACATAGTTTCTTTCAAACAACGCATCAGCAAATCTGAAGAAGAAATGTATACAAAGCAATGATCTTACTAAGGCTACAATGAAAATTACTGTAAGATTCCACATTATATACCAAAATTTTGGCTTCATTACTAGGTACTATTTCCGCACGTTTAGCATAAGAGACATATCTTTGGTTGGATTTATGATTTATTATATATCATATTTTTAAGAAGATGATAATAATGGAAAATCTAGAATTTTACAAGAGTATGGAATAATATTGTAAGGTATTTAGGCCGTTCATTTTCCTTAAGAAAAAGGTCTTTGTATCATTGCTAAGACTATTTTGAATCGTAGTGTAAAGTTGTAAATAATCGAACCTGAAATTACTGATTTAGTTTCGAAAAAGAGGTTATAACAAAGCAAGTTCATATTGTAACAATCTACATGTCGACAAAAGCATTAATTAATCATTATAGAGGAGCATTCATTCTCAATATTATTATTCATAATTCAAAAGCAAATCAGCTAGAAGGCTGACAGAATTGACATTAGGCTGTAAGTGATGATACTCTTCTGTACGTGGAAAAGGAGAATGTATCAGTGAAGACGGATGTTTGCCATATTGACGATCATGTAAATAATATCTCATTCATTATAAATATGTCAATATATGTATATTATATAATAGTAGAACATGACTAATCTATTCGCTTTACATAAGAATAGACTAGTCAAGTAACTGTTGCACGTGGGAAAATACAATTCTAATATGTCTATCTTATATCTAGACAATAAATTTTGCAGGAATAATACGCCTGCTAATAGTCCATGTTTAAAAGGACTGTAAGGGGTCTACATATTTATAATCTGCACTAATCAAACCTTCCAATTAACTACCTATTTTATCAAGGTTCAACCCAAAAGAAATTTGGTATATCTGCAAATTTCTATTGATCACAAGCTCTTTAATAACTTTCTTGAGAATCATGGCAAAATAAAATTTTTAGTCCTTATACTCAAGTAAAATTTTCAAATTTTTATTGATATAGTTTTTGACTAGGAATTTTTTTTTGTGTTTTAGATGTATTCTAAACATTCTGAATCATTTTTCTGACTAAAACTAATTTTGAGGCATATGAAATATTTTATAGATATTTAGTTCAAAGATTTTTTTTTAAAGCAACAATTGTAACTGTAATTGATGCGGTATATTCAGCAATGCATATTCTACTTATATTACAATCACAAATTCAGTATTATTACTGCTTTAATGTTTAATTGTACATTGATACACTAGAGATATGCATTTCGAAACGTGTTCTTATTATTGACATATAACATAATATCTAATTTTATTTTATAAAATAACTTACCAATATGAACATTTAACATTTATATATATAAATTTAAATTTATAAATTAAAGTGGTAGTACATGCATATTTTATAGCATTAGTTTTACCTCGATTGTAAAAGTAGATCATTATTGAAAAATAACATTTATAGTGTGAAATAATTTAAAATGCTACTACCTGACATTTAAACGCAAGCAGAGAACTTTATCTAAAATGTGGAGACAACCCTTGTCGAGAACACAACATGTCAAACATCTCCAGTCTAATATGATATATTAAGCAAAATTACTATCCGGGGGGTATTCTTTTTCCAATGAGAAATTTATTTAATAACAAAATGGTAAGCCTGCTATGAAAACTTGAAGTTTGCACTCGAGAAATTTGTAGAAGACCCCTATGATATTTTTAACTATGAATCTTTAGTATACGTTGTTTCCTGTAAACTGATCTTTTGTTCTAAGAAACATTGAGCAGCGGAGATTAACGCTGGGTGGTCTTTTTTCCTGAGAGTCTACGTTATCAAATTGCTTAAGGGATATATTTGTTTTTAGACTTAATAAATGTTGCTCTTTCCCTAAAGACCATGAATTACAAATTCAGCTTTTTAACCTGAGATCTAACTTAGAAGAAGCCATTAGCAAATCCATATTAACTAATTCTATACAATTTAATTGATTAAATATTTATAACAATAGTGTGTTGTAACATTCCTAAATCCAATGATTGTAAAAGCAGGATTCTAATTATAACAAAAATTGAGAACCGAGGGGCTTTCTGTAATTTTATGGATATTACAAGAGTGTGAGTTCACATAGCTCAATGTCACTAAATATTGAACACTGATTAAAAACACTAGTGGAAACTTATGATAAAGAAAATTTAAATTACTTTGATATAATAGCATTACTATTATATATATATTGCTATAATAGTTAGGAGAAAATAAGCTTATAATTAAAAAAATGAAATTGAAAGTATAAGGATGAATGGTTTGCAGTATATATAAATATTAAGGTGGTAAAAAGAGCTGTGCACATTGATGTATGTAAGTTAGCTAAATGAGAACTAATCATTGAGAGCAAAGACTAAATTAAAAAATCAAATGTCGCTCTTTGCATATGAAAAGGAACCTTTGATAATGCAATACATGTTTTCTATGCTGATTACCAGATAATTACTTATAATTATATATTAAGCAGGACTCAGATTGAATTATTATTGCATGTCGACAAAAAACTCCCTTCGATCTTTAAACAAATACCATAAAAGCAGATAACCCAAACAGTCACTATAGTTTGATAAATATTGTCAGAATCACACTAGTGTTTGGTATCAAAAATTAAAAAACTTTTCTATTTTTTATGTTTAGGAAATTGTTTCTTTTTTACATGTTCAGTAAAGAAAATGTTCTCACTTCTTTATGCATCACGCATAAAGCCGAAAAACGTATAGCTGTCGACATAATGATCAGAAGTTACTATCATAAATATTTTATCACCATTTTCTCCGTGGAGTAGAAGTTGACGTACGGAATGTTTTTGGGACCCTTTGACAAAACTTATATCTGCAAAACTGAAAAAATAGATTATAAATCTCTCTCTATATATATATACAATACGAAACGACGACGATTATTATATTATTTGAAGCTTCCCAGATCCTTCATCAATTTCTAATCCAAAGTTTTAAAGATCATTTTGGTCGCTCCACAATTCCCGAAATGACTCTCTGCTGTCTACGGTTTCAGGACTCCATGACGTAAAATTTGTCACAGAACGAGCTTTTAAATGGAGAGTTTATGATTGCGAAACAGCTCTATCGGAACTTGGCGGTTTTCAATGGCGAATGATGGGGTTTTGGAAACGGTTGGTCATCTATACTGCCTTTAAATGACCCACCTATCAGAGAGGCAGTAATAATTTATGCTATTACAAGGCATCCATGACCAGTTTATATCGAAGTTCAAAATGTGAAAATATGAAGACGAAGAAGGGATGTGAATTTTGTATGTAAGGGAATGTTGTTTATTGGATGAACGTTTATAAAAAGGATTTATTAACTGAGACCATATAAAACCTCCGTCTCGAGATCGTAATGATATCTGAACTAGTTTAATTAGATGTACCGAATTTTACTTTAATAACGTGAGAAAGAATGCAATTATATAAATAGGCACTATTTTTACGTAAGGTTGAATATATGGCAATTTTTTTTTTTCTTTCATCAGTTAGTTTGGTCACGTCCCTTTTAAAACTTGCAAAGGTTACTGGACTCTAGTCTACCAAACTAATGAAATTAAAATACACATATGTGGCGGAAACAAATCAGAGGCAAAATATCTAAGTAACAATTTCATTTATGAGTGCCAATAAGTTCGAAATTGAGGTATTTCTTAGTGCACAATTTATTTGTTGAGAGCTGGTATCTTTCCTGCTTTCGATTTTGCTAGCCATGACATATATTTATCATCTGAGATGATGCATTCAGAAAATGTAAAATGCGATAAACTATTAAAATCTGCAAATGTGATAGAAATAGCCTCCGAGGGGTCTGAAATTTGCTTAGATTACATGGAAAAAAATTAAGGCTGTTATCCCATCCGACCCTTCTCTTTCTGAATTACAGTAATTTATTTCTTTATAGCATTCAAACTGCCCATCTTTGATGGGGTAAGTCAGGTTGGTTGCTAAGCAACCACGGCTACAGAATAGAGAATTAGTAAATTGTTCCAACATGTCAAATATAAAGCATAAACGAACTATATGATCTGAACGCCCACTAATGAGGTACGTCAATAAATTAGCAATACGTAACTGAACAGCATACCT
>BGPR01004138.1:102562-116115 GCA_013235015.1 Araneus ventricosus | reverse complement strand
ATATTTTTGTTTTGATCTTAATTTTATCTCTATAAACATTTTTAAATAGCAGATTTTGACACAATGAAATAGCGCAAAACATTTAATTAAATTGCATTTCAGAAGAATTATTATGTTATTATTATGTTGCGGATCATTTTCAAGAAAGTTCATTTCAGTATATTGCCTATAAAAAATGCAAAATTAAAAATAATTTTAAACAAAATAGTAAGAAAAAGTGACAAATATTTTAAATACAATCTACATACTATCTTTTTAATCATAGGATTAGATATTCAAAAATAATAATGCAACATATTTTTTAAAATTATTAAATAACATAATATAAAAATTGCAAAAAGTAATTAATTAGGAATATTGCCAGAATAATATTCCAAAATTTAAACGTTACTTGATTTTAATTTTATTAAGTTCGAGTGCATGGCTTTTGTAAATTAAATAACAGTTTGAAAGTATAGCAATAAATAAATAAATAAATCTTAATGCCCACGAAAGCTGCGGCGCCCCTAGGCAGTTCCGTACTTTGCCTACTTAATAATCCGAGCCTCTGTATAAGCTCACGTATTTACCGCGCTCCCTTCAATAAATCGCGTTTGCAATTAAAATTAGGGGTCTGTTCTGGTACCCCCGGTTGGGTTGGGAGTTGTGTTAGGTTCCGTTGTTAACGTGCGGAACCCAACCCAACTCCGAATCCAACCGAGGGTACCAGAATAGACCCCTTAGATGATCCGTTCGTTTCGACCCGTTCGTTCGCGAACGACTCATCTCTACAGTAGACGCCCTGACATCGAGACGCGATGTTGGAAAATGACGCTTACTCCAAAAGACGATTGTAACGACGAGAATATGTGTAATCCTACAGCTATAATTTCTTTGTGCTGATCTTCTGTAAATAGTTAATTATTTCATCTTAATTAGTCATCTAACTGTTATTTTAAATCATCATTAAATATTTAAATGGAAAGAAATTGTGGCCAGTAGTCGGTCATCCCATCACCCACAATTCAGAAGTGGGATAGAACGCAATAATTGTTGACGATTGATATGAATGAACATGATCAATAAGAAGGGTATACAGTGAAGTGGGGAATCATTCTCTAAGACTGTGAAAATTTAGTGAATTGAAACTTTGTGAAAAAAAAAAAGAAAATAAATGTGCGGCTCTGTGGATAAAAAAAAAAAAAAAAACTGTAAAAGTGGACATTAAGTTGATTATTTACGAAGCCGGATTATATCGTTTCTTATTAAAGGGGTAAGTAGCATTCATTTTGTTAAAATGACTACTTTGAATGATATTCAAGAAATTAGCACTGCATTGAAGAATTGTAAAACAGAAAAAATAAAGATTTTGCATAATAAATAATCAGGGGAATTTGAAAAGCAGCAGCAAGAATTAAACCGGCAACCCAGCATGGCGGTTTTGGTTGCTTTTCGCTCGATATACAATAAATGGCGCTGTGTTATGGTTTGTAGTTCTCCTCACAAACACTTTCCAGAGTAGGTGGCGCTGCGATAGTTAACCAAACTCCGGATTGAGACCTCTGGTACTCTTTCTCTGTGGTGTAAACTACCCAAAAGCGCAAAGAGAATTCCTAGCTTCTCACCAGCAATTCCTAGAACATTCAGAAAAAATGAACGCTCTATTTATAAGGAAAGTGGTTTGTTGTACTTCTTC
This sequence comes from Araneus ventricosus, assembly GCA_013235015.1. Lineage (NCBI taxonomy): Eukaryota > Metazoa > Arthropoda > Arachnida > Araneae > Araneidae > Araneus > Araneus ventricosus. The sequence continues at coordinate 114,440 of BGPR01004138.1, read as the reverse complement.
AAAGGTTTTATTTTATATGCAAAACCAAGAATAGATTTCACGTCATATGGTCGACATTAAACTTTAAATACTTCAGAATTTGCAGGGATTCGGGCAAAATTCATTAGGAATCATTTAAAGAGCGTGGCTAACTTACTACACTATCACTCACTTACTACCACCTTACCAAATTACCAATATAATTTTTACGATAACTTGCATATAAAATTTTCGCAGATTTCAAGCATTACCCCTCTCCAATTTTAACTTCCACACCAAATATATTATTAAAGGTTGACCGCATCGGTTAGCCTGGCGATCCTAAAAGTAGCTACTTGTAGTTGTCACAGAAAAAAATATTTAGAGGTGTTATTCCGGAGTGAAGTAAACGATTACAGCGCCCCTTGTCGTCGACAGTGAGAACTACAAAACATAACGCAGCGCCATATATCGAGGAAATGCGGTCATGATGGTTTGTTGGATGGAATTTTAAAGCACCGTCGTGTCAAATATTCAGAAATTTATTTATTATGATCTGATTTCTTCTTTAGAATTATGGCAAATACCTTACTCAGAAATCGATAGGAGAAGCTACAAAATTGAATTTTTTTTTTTTATATGAGGCTATTAAACTCCTATTTAAAATTCCTGGAGATAAGAACGTTAAGTTTAAAATGTGTTTCAAAATTTTTATCAAAGTTTATTCAAATAAATGAAAAATTTCTGTGATTTTAATGACTTTTTTTTTCGTTTTTGTATATAAAATAATGAACTTTGTCTTATTTTTGTGCAATCGCGGAAGCATTTTAAAATGCTTATCATTATCTGACACAATATGCATGAATCCTTAAAAATATTTATAGTGCTGTATTTTGATAGATTTTTTGCTGCATAAAATGATTTGGTAATTATAACAATCTTAAGAGATATCAATGGGACCTTGGCTAATTACTGTCCGAAAAACTTATTATTATTATCATTGCTATGTATTGTGATCTGTGAAAGTTAATTTACAATTTATAATTCTTTTATCAGTAATTTAATATTGAAATCGCTGAAAATTCTAAATAATACTTTTATAATTATATGGTAGATATTAAAGGATAAATTTTGGAGCATTTTTTGATATTGAACAGTAAGTTTGGAGTCGGATTTTATGGTATGAAAATTGTTGCTGTTATTTGTGATCTAAATTGAAGTGCTATTGAGATGTGCATTAAGTATGTGTAGTTATATTCGATGCAAACTTTTTTACAAATACCTACTGTGAAATAGAATAAAATGAACTGATTAAAAATCTCAAGTCTGGTTAATTTTTACATTTATTTATTCTTACATACAGTTACTAGTATTTTAGAAGTAATTCTGTATCTTAGTATAGCATCCTTATGCAAACTTCAATTCCATTTTAAGAAGATTCTTATTATTTTTATTAGTATTTATTTCTAACATAGATTTTCCAGATGAAATTTAAAATATTCATGCTGATTTGTGTAGATAAAAGGAAAGAAGATTTTTAATAGGCATATTAGCTAATACTAGTTCAGTTAAGTTATCAAAATATTTTTATCTATTTTAATTAGCACAGCTTCATATAAGAAAATTGTTAATGGCTGAAGATGATTATTTTATTCATAATATTTATGTATGACAATGAAGTGGTATCTTTAATAAAAATTAATTGGTGTGTCTTTGTGTTATATAAATGGAATCTACTATAAATTTGTTTGTTCTCTCAGGCAGTCAGTCAATGTTGCAACTGTTTTGTTTTTCTTTAGTATGGCTGATCATATAAAATGTAGTATGATTTTGTAGAACTTTGTCTTAAAAGTGTAAAATAATTTATGTTTAGATGGACTTATTTATATTCTCCTCACATGATCCTGTTGATCATACTTTGAGTACATGCTTTAATACTGAACCTATTTTTTAGTGAATTTGATGAAATAAATTTTGAACTTTTAAAGTGTACTCTTACAATGAGTCAGTTTCTAAGTTATCATTATACCCTTTAAACAACAAATATTATTTTTTAAAAAAATCCCCCTTTTTCTATTTTTTTTTTATAAAAGGCTATGATCTTTAAATAATGCCAAATTCATGATGCATATACCCAAGCTAACTTCAGTTCCTTCAAGAAAAAAAAAATTATTTCATGTTATAAGCTCTGGAGACTGTGAAGAAAATGTTTCATCTAATATTTGAGGTTATTTTACTAAAAAAATTTTGTAGTATTCCTTATAAATAATTCTTAAAATTTAGAAAATCATAGAGTTTTTAAATATTTTTTTAAGAACATGATATTAGTAAATCTGGTGTGAAATGGGCATCACAATATATTTTTAAAAATTTCGTCAATTTGTATAAATGGTATGTGTTTATTTATAATTTTAATTTATTTCTCTGAAGAGATGGTATAAATCAAAAATTCATTATTTCAAGCAAAGTGGCCATAGAGTTTTCTAATGATCATCTAGAGAACAAAGAGAGGAAGAGGACAAGGTTTTTTTAATTCTTCTTTGTTAGAATAATGATTAAGCACAATATCAAATTATGAACAACGATATGAAATTAACTGATGTTCTAAAAAGAAGTTTAAGTATATTTTGCATTTGTAATTTTTTATTTTTATGATAGTTTTGATGATTTCATTATATTTAACCTTCCAAATATTTTTTCCAAAAAAGAAAAATTCTTCTTTTATTATTTAATCAAAAATTACATAATTGAACATTTTCCTATGCTGAGTAGAATGTGCAAATTTTATCGGGAATTTGTGTTTGAAGGATCATTCCATTATGTTCAGCTCTTGGTTGTTCTTTTTTACTACACCTCTAATATTGAATATTTTTATACTATATATAGGGAATCACTCTGGTTCTAGACAGTGTTTGTTAGAAATGTTATGTATTTGCAATGTTTTGTAATTAATATTGTTTGTTCAATAAAATACTGTGAGATTATTTTGAGTATTTGGCATTTGTTAGAGCATCTTGGTCCCAAAACAAATAAAGTTATTTAATTTTTTATTTGGGTTGAAAAAATTCAGAAAAATTAACATCACAAATGAATTTCCTCCAAGGAAATTGCATTATATAAATTTTTGTATCTTGTATAAAAATGAATGTGCATTAATTAAAAACTCATTTATTGATGTCTTAAATATTCTGAAAGAAATAGTACAATATTAATTTAATCAACAAAAATCATTTTCTTGTAGAGTTTTTTTAAAAAATCACAAATGAATTTTCTGTGTGGAAATTACATTCCATGAATTTTTGTATCCTGGATAATAATGAATGCGAATTTATTTAAAACCAATTTATTGTTTAGTTTCAAAATATTCTGATATAGATATTATCGACAGAAATTAATTTCCTTCAATTAAAAAAAATTATGATCTGAAAAAAGTTCTCAAAAAAGAATAAATATAATTCATTAATTTGAAAAATACTCTATTCTTCTTAAATTATATATCCAGATGTTTTAAATTATTGGTACTCGATAAATAGGCGAACTATTTTTCAAAAAATGATGTTCCACATTTACTTTTAATTTCTGTATTAAAAAAAAGGTCAATTTTTTGAGAAAAACTGTTAATTTTGAATTACATGACTCAGGCTGTAAAATTAACAGTATATAAAAAGAAATTAGCTATTCTTAAATTTCATAATCGTCGAAATACGAGTTCAAAATACAATAAAAAAAAAAGTGGTGTGTCGGTGAGTGGGCACACGGCAGAAGCGAAGCTCCTTACGCTTTTCTATATAATTTAATGTATAATTGTAGAAACACACTCTCTGTTTCTCTTTCTTTCACTTCCCTCCCCAAATGAAACAAAACACTTAAAAATGATATGATTATTTTTTTATAATAATGGTAATAAGTACAAATGTACCAAAACTCATTATTGATTTATAATTTATGACTAAAACAGATAAAAAAAAATATATAAGGCACACAAGCAGTTATTGACAAAAAATTATTTACATTTTTATTAATTAGTATATTGAAACAAAAAAAATCTAATCTAATCATCACATTCTCTCATAGAAACAATCGGTTTGTGATAACTGAAATATGATGCAAATGTCTGTGATTCTATTTTATTAATACATCTCGAAAAAACTGCATCAATGGTTGTGTGAAACTTTGTCATCGACACTGCTGGATTACTGTTCATAGTCAAATTAAATTCATCAAAAAGAGATTTTACAAGTGGCTCTGATTTTTTTATCCGCAATATTATTAACATTAAAATCATCAGCCAAAATAATTGGCATTTTATGGTAATTGTGGCCAATCCATCGATCAACTAATCTTAATTAGTTAGATTCACTCAAGTACTGGGACTGGAAATTATTGCCCCACCATACCCAACAAGATTCGGTTTCAACTCATCAACCAATTTAGGTCTTGCAATAATAAAAGATTTCATTCGCCCCTTCTCGATTATTTCTCTTCCAGAACTTTATTCCGACCACAACCCAGTCAAATTAACATTTCAACTAAATTTACGACACCGCATAATAGTGTGAGTACACATACGGACTGGACCAAATTTCAAAATTACCTGAAAAATAAAATTGATTATAGGCTCCTTAAAATAAACAGCAATACAGATATTGAAGTTGCAGTGGACAATTTACAAAAAATCGATAAAACGCGCACAGATTCGCGACTAAAACGGTCAAAAAATCAACTGCAACATATATCCACGCGAATATTAAAGATTTGATTAAAACGCGCAACAAAACGAAAAAAGCCTGGCAAACACTAAGGAACCCATTAATTAAAACGGAATTGAACAGAATGGAGAAATTACTCAAAAAATTAGATAAGAATAGTAGACAAAAAGATCAGACCGAAAAACTTAAAGCGTTGAACACAGAAGACGGTACGTTTTGGAGAAAAGCAAAGACAATGCTTAAGAAAGCGCAGAAAATCCCAGCGCTACTGAGAGAAAACGGATTTGCATATTCAAACTCTACCAAGGCCGAAACTATTGTCCTAAGTCTAGAGAAACAATTCTCATTAAACGACTTATCTCACAGAGAGACGGAAAAGGAGTTCAAAAAATCTACAGAAAATTTCTCCTCCCCCACTCACCTATAATCAAATTGATAATCTGAAATGCATCTAGACCACTGAGGTAATGAAAGTCATTAAAAAATTAAATATTAAAAAAGTATGCGGCTTTGACTGTATCACCAACAAAATCCTTAGAAATCTACAATGCACAATGATTTTCGAGTTTACAGAAATCATAAACAATATCTTTAAATTTAACTATTTTCCAAAAGCGTTTAAGACCGCGGTAGTTGTGCTATTTCTTAAACCCGGAAAAGACTCCACTCAGTCAGAAAATTATCGGCCAATCTGGTTACTCAGAACACTCAGTAAACTAACTGAAAACTTCATTCTAGACAAATCAAACGAGCATCTTGTCGAAAACAAAATCCTTTGTCCGGAGCAATTTGGTTTTAGGAAAACCTTAACTACAACGCACCAACTTCTAAGAGTAGTCGAGTATATTATGAGTGGCTTTGAAAAAGGTGAATGAACTGGAGCGGTCTTCCTAGACGTACAGACAGCCTTTCATAGAGTATGGATCCAAGGACTAATACATAAACTTATCAAATACAAAACCCCACCCTATTTACTACAGCTTCTAAAATCATACCTCGAAGGGAGAAAATTCGCAGTTTTAATTGGTAACAGCATTTCTGAAACCAAAATAATGAGAACAGGTATTCCACAAGGAGGGAAAATCTCTCCGGTCCTCTACTCTCTTTATGATAACAACATTCCAAAAACGCATAAAACATTATTAGGTATGTACGCAGACGATACTGCCATTCTTGCTAAAGATAAAAACCATAAATATACGACAGCCGCATTAAACCAACATCTAGCGAAAGTGGACGATTGGTTCCTCAAATGGAAAATTGCCCTTAACGTTTATAAAACAGACGCAGTGTATTTCACCAAGGGTAGAAGAAAACTCAAATCAATTGTAAAAATTAAAAACCAAACAATCCCCTGGTCTCAGCAAGCCAAATATCTAGTCGTAATACTAGACGAAAAATTAACCTTTAAAAATTATATTACAGCAATAAAAACTAAATTTTGTGCAGCCTCAAGAAAACTTTCCCTCTAATAGCACGAGATTCGGAAGTGAATAGGAAATACAAATTGCTTGTCTACACTTCGATCTTACGTCCGATAATTACTTACTATTCTATCATAATATTGGTAAAAATTGATAATGAAGCCATTCAGCAACTTGAAAATTATTCCCCCGATCCGAAAAGTAAAAGACCCCGGAAGATTTTATTATAATTGTAATTATAATTAATAAAAATTAGGAATAGCTATCCGTGCTACTTGTTTCAGACCGTTAACCCCCGCCATATTCTCCCCAGAAACTTTAAAATCCTGAAGAGCAGTTCCAAACGGCATATCACTTCTCTATCAGAGCAGTTGACTGTAAAATATCACATACAAAGATCTGAGTTCTCTGCACAGCAGCAGCCACTCTTCACAGACACCAGTTCTTGCAGTGATCCAGCAACAATCCCACACGTCCTTTGCCTCCAACAACAGCAGCAGATCATCTAATTTCCAGAACTGAAATTATCCAGCATCACCAACGTACCATTACCGGGGATTAGGATCCCTTCGGGGTCCATGGGTCCCAAAAATTACTTGCTTCATCAACTAATCTTAGGAGAATCAGGAAATTCCAACCATACTCTCCAAACGATGTTTTCTTCATTGAATTCTATATGCACCAACTTTCCATGTGCACCATTCGCTAAACCATTGAAAACGTCAATGTTTGTTGTAGTTATGTAAAATTTCTCTTTAAAAAAAGTTTGCAGTCTATTCTCTAATAGAGTGCATACACTCATTCCTTATCAAGATGTTTAAAAACACAGTCTACGAGAGTATAGGTGGTGGCGAACGTTTGACTCTTGGGTCAGGCACTGACCCACAAAGACGTTTGAAATAAGCTACATATTGATTTTTATAAACGTATTTTTTATATCATAAAGGAGAACAGACAATCGAAAACATTAAAAAAAATTAAAGTATAAATATCTAATGTCGAATTTATAAAAATATATTCGTTGGCTAACAGATTTTCTGTTGTATCACTGCACCTGCGTGTGGCTAGCACCTGACAGTATATAAACCTGGCACGCATATTGGTTGCATCGTAGATAGGAGATGTACCAATTCTCTTCTTGAACTAATTGGCTATGTGTATTAATATGTGTTTTTCTTTATTCCTTGTTCATTGAAATACTCAGGGCAGAGACCAGTGGTGCATTTTGACAAAATAAGTCAACAGACACAAAATTGTCTTGAGGCCCGTTCCGTACTCAGTATCGTGCATTTGCCGTCGGCTTGGAACTACGATGTCCTTCGAATAGATTTTGAGGCCCTCCAGAGACTCGAGGCACGAGTCGAGTGCCTCTAGCGCTTGTGCGGAAAATAGCCACTGGGCAAGGTGTCAACTGGTGCGGTTATTCATGGTATCACCCCACTGATATCAATTTTTTATACCCACTTTTATTTTTGCTCTTCACTTACAAAAGTAAAAGTTGTAAAATGGAAAGGAAACGTATATTTTTTAGATGATTTTAAAAGTGAGAACAAAAGAAAGCAACTGTCAATTTTTTCTGTTAACAAAATTTCGGTGTTTCCAAATTGTTGTTACTTTTTTCAACACCCGTTCCCCTCTCCTTCCAAGTGCTGCCACTAGCTTATTGACCCACGGGCTATTATCAAAAAATAATGAACAAAATTTGACCCACTTCTCAAAAATGTTCGCCATCACTGGTATAGGTAATATTTTGTCGCATCAATGTGCCTGCTCTGATATGACGTTCTTCCGTCTCGTCACGTGGTCAGATCGATGCTCCTCCGCTGGTATGATGTTCTTCGTTCGTGATGGACAAAAATTCTAAGCTGACTCTCCATCGCGAAGCCTGCGTTAAGAAGCATCGCTTGAAAAAAACATATCGTTGTCGCGACGATAGAGATTGAAATAAATAATTGTTTACATCGTTGTCATGACGATAGGGATAGTCTTCGTTTCTTCTGACATCAGAATGATGTCACGGTGACGTAGTCTGGTTAGTTCCACTGACCGATACAAGGGACGTACCGTCTATGTAGAACGCAATGTTAAGTGAGTTGCCCTTAGTGTCTATGGGAGTGGACGTCTGTTTCTCCTTCTCTGTGATAGTTGTGTCAAGCTAAACCCCCACAGAAATGAATAAAGCGCTCTTACTCGATAAACAATTGCGACACCGAGCCATGGGGAGCGCAGAAGCTTAGCAACCATCACAGAGAAGGATGTATTTCCTTCTCTACAATAAGTTTGAGTACCAGAGGTCTCACTCTGGAGTTTGATAAACGATTGCAGCGGCCCCATTCCGCGAGCAAAAGAACAAGGCATTTTGATTCCTGACTTTTCAAACGGAAACCTAAGGTCTGTTCCCTATTGTTTTCTCCGATGTTCGAAGCCTTAGTTTTGCATAAATGGGATTTTTATCCCTAAATAGTTTATTTTTTGACATTTCTGCTGTGATTTAACGTGGTCGTCTTAAAGTTTTTTACGTCGACTTCCAACACTAGATGTCGCTGACCGCAAATCGGTGAAAGCGTTTTGCCTACGTATCTTGTTACCCTGCATTGCCTTCTCCGAGTTGAAAAAACGTTGTGCGCTTGCGCTCTGACTGAGTCTTGAAAAATTTTCTCTGTACATAACGTTGACGATATCATCAGAGCGCATGCGTATTACTACGTAGCTGTAATCGTGTATGAGTAATTTCGTTTACTCGTGAATAAGCACAGAGGGATGGGTGGGTGAATAAGCTCCTGTTACAAACTGTTAAATATGTTTCCTTATCGTGAACAAAATAATAGTAGGATGCTTTACGGCAGGTTCGTCTACTTTTTCTTCGTAAAAAGCTATTTTTAGAATTATATTTATCAAAATAATATTTTTGAGATCGCAAGTCTGCAACTCGAACTGTGAAATATGCATTTTGAAAATTGAATCTAAAATATTTTTTTTTTTTTGCTAAAATTAATTTAATTTTCCTTTTTTTAACGTAACAAAATACACTGCAATTCAATTATATCTATTTTGAATTTTACAATAGTCGTAATTATAGTCATAAGATATAATTATTAAAGTAAAAATAAGTTATTTAAAACATTCTTACATGCAAATTATAATTTTTCTTTCATCAGGCAGTATGCTGGGACTTCAAATATTTATATGCTTAATTTGTATGACCATTAAAATTAAAATATTTACTTAACAAAAAAGAACAATATCTAGTTTCTAATGAGATTCTGTTGCTGAATTTAAATTTTCATGACACCATGTGAAGATTTTTTTATCTTAATTAAATTAAATTTAATTTTTTATACGTATATTATTTACTAACATAAAAAGAGTCGCAATTATGCCTTGAAAGAACCATGCTTTACAGAAAATGCTTTTTAAATTTGGAAGTTCAAATCAATCTACACGTTACAGGCAATATATGAAAGCCGGCATTCTATAGAATGCAGAAAACTAGAAGGCACGAAGAGATTAACATTTCGCACGTTTCCTAGGCATTCTATTGAAACCCAAATGACAAAGCGGCAAAGTATGAAAGACATCGTCCATTCGATTTTATTAGAAATAAAATTAAGTGCAAATCAAAATAAAATTATTTCCTTCCTTGATGTAACAAGTACGTTCACATTTTATTTTGTTTTCTTTAATAAAAAAGACAAAAACCTCGATATGTATAACTTTCATTTTACTTTGCGTATTTTGAATAAAAGATTCTTTTCTTTTATGGCACTCTTATTTTTTCAAAATAACATTTGCATTTTTAAAGAATGCATGTCTTGTAAATGCCTTATGATCTTCTTTCATACTTTGCCTAAATAGCATTTGTCATTCTATAGAATGGCTAGGTAATGTATACAATGCCTATGGAAAGTATATAATAATTATCATGTTTCATACTTTGCCTAAAAATGCCCGGCATTCTATAGAGTGCCGGCGTTTCATACATTGTCAGTAAAACCTATAAGAAAAAGAAGAGTGTCGTTTTCATTTTGGATTAGCATACATAATATGTATCACTGTTTTTCCTAAAGAATTAAATATGATGCATAGATGATAGGCCAGGAAGGAGAGACGTTAATAATCTCTGATAAGTTAGAACCATGGCCGTCTAAAATCCAAAATATTATTGTTTTATTTTTACAATCTAAAAAGTATTTCTGTTCTACATACCTCTCAAAATCTTGTAATATAAATGAAAGTAAAAAAAGAACTTAAATATGCAACAATATTTAACTCTGACAAAAAAAATTTAAATTTACGACATAAAAGCAAATTGAATTCCAAATTATTTTAATGCTGTCTTTTCATTCAATTGAATTCCTTGAAAGTACAACCGGAAGCTGATAATTTTATTTTCATAGGATTCGCTAACAACGTGACACATATCTGAATTGTTATCATTAAATATTATCAATAATGAAATAAGCAGAAACAGTTAAGAAACATATTTCAATTATATAATTAAATTCAAAATTATAAAAGAAAATTACGAACTGTTTTACTGCTACAATTTTCAGTAAAAGCATTTATAAAAAAATTAAAATTAATATCCTTATTACATTCTTTACTTCCAAGCAAACTTTTTTACTTTTTCGTTTACGAAGTATATAAGGAGAAAGTATTGCAATCGTCAAAAAATTTGAACTCTAGATTTTGATGATTATTCACGTTTTAGAACTCCCCGAGTCCGAAAAACACAATTTTGGTATCATGTATGTCTGTGAATACGATAACTCAAAAACGGTTCGACCGAGAGGGATGAAATTTGGTATTTGATCTTTACACATAATTTGTAGGCTTCTATTCAAAGTTTGGACAAATCCGTCCACGGGAAGTCTGTCTGTCCGTGTTCATGAGAACACGATAAGTCTAAAACTTAAATAGCTAGATGGATAAAATTTGGTACACAGTTTTATAAACAGAAATGTAGGTCCGTATCAAAATTTGGATAAAATCCGTCAAAGGGTTGAATGTCTGTTGGTCTGTATAATAGCATACTTTTGAACACATTAACTCCTAAACGCTATGACTTAGATAAACAAAAATTGGTGTGAGGTTTGCTAACATTAGTTGTAGATCCGCTCCCAATTTTTGTTTCAATCGGTTCATAAAAAGGCGTTAAAATTGTATATTTGGTTTTTTTCGCCATACTATGACGCAAAAAGAAAATGTCTTCAGGCTCTTTTAAATAGGCTTCAATTGCACGTATTTCGCTTATAAACGATGCAATTTATTAGAAACACATGTTTTTACACTGAAAATTCTTAAGCATGTTGCTTTTTAGTTGTGCTAGAATGATGCACTTACAATTTCTTGTTATAATGTCGTTTCGCCTTCGTTCCTACCAGTGGACAATCCTGGGGGGGGGGGGGGGGGGGGGGGGGGCCCCCCCCCCCCCCCTTAAGCTGAAACAAAATTCTTGATTTTATTTCAAATCGCTACAACTATTTGTTCTCAATTTCCATTTAAAAAAATAAATAAAAAGTCGTGACAATATTGGTTTCTGGCTTGACAGGCTGGAAAATTTTCCTACTTTTCTAGCCATTCCACTTGTACTTGTAGCGTTGACGCGGTCGAAAACATTTTTTGGCTAGTTATTTCAATGTATTTTAATTAAATTATCGAAAGTATTGTAATGTTCTTTATGATTCTTATTGTCAGGAGAGTAAAGTCTGTAAAGTTAAAGTGTTCTGGTTTACATAAGCCATGAGGTTTGACATTCGTCACAACGACACCAATTTTTTATGACTC
>BGPR01004138.1:0-88321 GCA_013235015.1 Araneus ventricosus | reverse complement strand
AAACGTTTTTGGATTGAATTCATCATCACAAAATACTTACTTAATAAGTAAATAATAAACAGAATTGCAAAATGAAATCTATTGGTTGGTTTGGGTTGAATGGCACAAGGACCAATTTGGCCATAATGCGCCAAACGTTCGTGAAATCTATTGAAGAGTTTTCAATTTACTATAACATTGATTGTTTCATTGTTGATCATTTAGCTCTTCTAGATCAGCCCCAGAGAGCAATTTTAGTTTGCAGCAAAGTTGCAGCAATCTTGCTCTGCAAATCTGCAAGCTTGCAACAAATTTGACATGACAAGAGTGCAAGCTTGAAACAAGTTTGCAGCACGTCAACGTCAGCTTCAAAGTCACCACGCGTCAAATTTGCCACAAATTCGTCACGTCAAACTCATTGCAAACTATAGCAAAAACAGAGTAAGAAGACAACCTGGGATAGAACTCGCGACCTACCGCTTCTAAACCTGCTGCTCTAACCACTCGGCCAGATAAACTCTGAGAGGAGAAGATAGATTTCGCTGACACATATTTCGGTTCGATTCGATTCGTATACGATTTATTTTAAGCTGTTTTCTTGATTTCATTAATTTTTTAAATTTTGAGTTGAGAATATGATTTGAAGTCAAAGAGAGAGCGATTTTCGCTAATAACTGCGTTTTGCTAGTAGAATAAATTATGAAAGTAGAGTTCAAAATTAATTATTTTAAAATGGGACAAAATGTATAATGACTGATCTTAGACTCAAAACTCGCCTTCAGAAACCGTAGTAAATATAACACAGAAAAATTCTGGGCTAAAATTCATACAATAATTCCCCTCATTGGAAGAAAATCCCCGTTTGCACTAAATTACAAAGTTCTACTTTATTATTATTTTTTATTTTTTATTATTATTATTTTATTTTATTATTATTATTATTTTTCAACAAACATTGACTGTTTTTTAGGTTTAATTTTGTTTATAAACGTTAAAATTTCAACATTAAGAAAAAGGCGATAAAGTTTTCTTTAAAGTGCGAGTTCTAGTAAAAAGATGGAAAATGTTTCAAAAATTTTTTAATAAAAAAGTTAGTTTTTTCACAAATTATCATTGATTTATTGAATTAATGAAAAGAAGGACGGTCTAGGAGATTCTATTAACAATCGGATGTTTTTTAAAACAGAGAAAGATCTTTCTCTGTTTTGGCGTCTCCTAGTGAGCTATCATCTTTGCAGCAAACTTGTTTTGCAATCGTGCTGTGAACTTGTCATGACAACTTCACAGCAAACTTGCATTGCAAGGAGGGGTGGCGATAGTTGCCTATTTTCGCCGTGGCAAACTTGTGACAATCTTGTTTTGCAAAGCGAGGGTGGCGATTCTGCCTGGTTAATTTGCAGCAGTTTCGCTACAACATCGACGCGTCAAATTTGCCCTGACAGGATAATATCAAGTGAAAATCAAACTTGCTGCAAACGTACGTGCTATCTGGGGCGTCTTTATATAGTCGTAAAATTAAGCAATGTCTGTCGTAACTTCTTTCTCTATACATGATGATTTTGAATTTATTGTTCAAATTTGAGTAGTTGGTAGATCGACGCTAATAAGAGAATACGATTTCGCTTAAGAAATTATAGTCAAGAACTTGTGCGAAAGGCCAAAATATGACCAGAAGGAAAGGAATCCGTACAAGCAGATGATAAATCAAATAATATTCGGGTTTTCGTCATTATTACACTGTTTCATCAGACGCTCAAAGTTCCGGCTATTTGCGAGAACTCAAGACTCTTACTGGATAATACTCCCTGTAAAATCTAGACATTTCCAAGACAGCAGCTAATGACGGATTCGTGCGGCAAGTTCCATATCACTGTGAACAGGAGTCTCGTACAGAAGGTTTTTCATACTCCGCACCCATCTTAAATAAGGATTATACAAAACAAATCTTGCGTTAACTTTTGATACAGTGGTATTCAGCGGATGGAAAAGCGTTTTTCATACAAACCTGCAGCTGTCAAAACGCTTTTTTTTTCTGCACGTATGTTAGAGGCATACACCTAATTCATGAAATATAAATCGATTCATATTACTTCAGAGAATTGAACTTGTCGAATGATGATCGCTGCAGAAGTCAGACAATTTTGAACGTTAATATAAATTAGGGACACACAGTACCCTCTATCACGCAAGTTAATTCTCCTCCGTGAAATCTTGTTCTTTTGCTGTTTTCTACATCTCCATCAAATTTGAATGATAATCTCAGATGATCTTGAATATCCCTAACACAAATATGAAAATATGAATAGCAATGACAATCAGAGGGTTAGAATTACTATAGCAATCGGCCAGAATATGCCAGAAAAAAACTCCAATCTCTTAGGTTCTTTGAAGAAGAGTTGACATGTGAGAAAGAAGTTAAATACTTAGGACTGATCTTAGACTCAAAACTCGCCTTCAGAAACCGTAGTAAATATAACACAGAAAAATTCTGGGCTAAAATTCATACAATAATTCCCCTCATTGGAAGAAAATCCCCGTTTGCACTAAATTACAAAGTTCTACTTTACAAGCAAGGCCTCCGACCAATCCTGGCATACGCTCCACAAATTTGGGCAAAAACACATTGGAACAAAGTTCAAATTCTACAAAGCAAAATCCTTAGAAATACTGCAAACGTTCCTTAGTATGGCAGGAATGATGTTATTCACAACGACCTAAAATAGGAGACTTCATTAAAGACTTATCAAGAAAATTCTTTCAATAATTGGATAATCTCTCAAATCCAACAATATGAGACCAAGTGAACTATACCTACAATAACAGGAAATACTCCTATCCTTATGCAACAACCAAATGGACAATCCCATTTACGCCACCTTAACACTGTCTCTTCTTGCAAACCGATTCGCTTCAAATAACTGATACCGAATTTCATTAACTAACGCCTATTAATCTAACTTAGCCTACAAGGTACTGGATACATAACTGGATGAAACTTTGCAATATGGAAGTTACTCCAAAATGTTCATATAGAGATATAAGTGCTTTCGCAAAATATTACAGAAGAAAATTGTGATACTATATTAGCATGAACTTCAAATTTTAATGGAATAATTCTCTAACACATTGTCAAGTATTCTATAAGTTATATAAGTTTCGTATAATTTCGTGGAAAAATTTGTATATTATAAGCAAAAAAAAAAAATGCGAAAAATTTGGGATTTTTAAAGAAAAGCCATTAGTTAGCATGTTTATTTACCAGAATAAACTTGCTATTTGTACAAAAATCCATGTAAGCAATGTCCATAGCAAATAAAACCATTGAAGAAATTTGTAAACCATTATCACCCTTCTGTGGAACGATGTGAGCCCAGATTCTTGTCGTTTTCATCAATTTCCAGTGGCGGCAATCGCTCCACTGCTTTTTTAGGAAAAAATTAAATTTTTATATCATTTTCCCTGCCTAAAGCTAGGAATTACAAAAAAGCAACAGTGTTCGGAAAACTAGCTAATTTTTTAAATAAATTTTTAAATTTTTCTATCTACTCCTATACAGTCCCCTATTCAGTTGGTCTAGTCTTTCCTGAGAAGCTCTAAAAAGTGTGAAAATCCGAAAGTGTCTGGGTACTTTTGATCATATAAGTGTATCTTACAAATATTATAGTAAAGGTGAAAGAAATTTGGGTTGTGTTAGGAGGTGTGGAGACTTGGCATGAGAATTAAATCAAGAGAATATCTTCAATAATTTTAGAGGTGTGCGGAATGCAATTATATATTTTTATTAAGTCCCCCATCCTCTCCCAAGTGAGTGTTATTTTGGTTTTAAACCAATTATTAAGCGTTTTAGTGGTTTGATTGCAGAAAAGCGAATTTGATTTTTTTTTTTTTTTTTGGCTATAGATTGCTTGTTATTGCTTTTAAATAACACGAAATTCTAAACAAGGAAGGCTAATATTATTGATTTAAATTTTAATTCAGTACATTGTCATTATAGAAGCATAAAATACTGTTATCGAAACATTATTTGTTCAGGATTTTCAGATAGGAAAATGAAAAGGCAATCATCAGGGAATATGCGTTTTTTTTTCTCACTAAGGTGGACTGAAAAACTAACTGGAGAAAAATTTCTCAAACAATTTTCTGACAGAACGGGAATTTGACTGACCTGCTCTCAAACCAGAGCCCGACCCTCTTGCCGTACCCTAAGGCGACGAAGGGGTTCTCCTCTTTTTGTAATGTGAAAGAACTGTCCTTGCGGGTTTTTTATGAGGGTAGGGAACCCGTAGAGTTATTTTCAGGTGCCAGAATGTACTATTTATTTCCTTCTTGGCAAAAAGGCTAAAAATTTGATGAAAAAGATGACGTCACAGCCTAGTAAACTTCAGCGCCATCTCTTGGGAAAAGGCGTTTTTTAAATTCTACGAAACAAGCCTTAATACATTATTCATCAGCTTATACCTTGAGAAAATCCTTTACCGGATTTTTTCCCTATTTTTTAAATTTAATATTGTTGTTTTTAACTTTGTCTATTGCGCGTTTTTTCAGTTTGTTTGTATTCTTTGTTATATCATCACTGTACTCTTGGAAGCTGCTGCTTATGTGTGCACCAGATGCTTTGTGGTTATGTTTTTTGTGAATCTCTTTGCTTTTGTCCATAAATGTTTTTAGTCTTTATTGTTTTTTGGGTATATCTAATCATAAAAATCTACGTAAAACATCATGAAGAATTTCAGCATCTAAGATTTTCATAATAAATTTTAAACGTTTCAATCAGTTGAAATACTTTGCCACATACCAAGCAAAATGTATGTAATACTTTATCCCTTTGATTCAATAGATCTTGTACAAAATAGAAACGCGTTAAGACAAGTATTACGCTTTTATTGTATCAAGTTGTTTATCGACTTCGTATCACGTTGTTATCCGTCTTATTTAGATTTAATTTCATCAATAAAATCATTTTTAATTATATTTACATTGTTTCTTTTAAGATTCAGAATAATTTCAAATTATCGTAGTGTTTATTCTTGCTTATTGATATTTTTATATTATGCGTATTAAAAAAATATTGAGACAAACTCTGTTAATCAATTATATGTTACATTCAACAATATTTTTATTGAAAATGTTAAGAATATATATATATACGATTGAACTGGTATTGAATTGGAAAAACGGGAAAAGCCACCTCCACCGCTAACAGGAGGAATAATCATGAGATGTTTAGAACTAATTTCACATGAATGAATCTGTATTTGCGTTGGTTAATGATTGGATTTATCAGCCCAGAGATCCCCAACTTTTCTTTTCTCCCGTATCCTTGGATTAGACTTTTATTTTTGAGTACCCTTTGCTTTCATACCCTCTTGCCTCCCTCCAACCATGCCTTTCTGGTGGGGTGCGGAGGTTTAGAGAGGGAGGTGCCAGCTCAGGTGTCGTCCTCATCATCTGACTGCGGTTCAAAATTAAGAGTTCCGTCCCCAAATAGCCCTCGAGTTGCTTTAAAAGGGGAAGTTAATATAAGTAAATTAAAGTAAAAAACTAACTTTCTCTTTGCTCTAGAGCTTAAAATTTCTTTTCGTCTTCATCCTGAACTATTGACTATACAGCAAACCCCGCTTGTCTGGACTTCCGGTTAATCTGGACGAGAATTTTTTTTAAAAGGCATGCTATACTGATTTTTGTGAGAGGTCTGTACGAAAATTGTAATGCGCGCGTTCTGTTACGAAGCTGTGTTAACTAAGCAGTAGGAAAATTTGTATGTAGCTTATGTATGTAAAATAAACCATCGATTTTTATAGTTTCACCCATCTAAAACTTGTATTACATGCATTTTAAGGCAAATTCCGCTTAATCCGAACAGGCTACGATCATATCCAGCCCGGATTAGATGAACTCTACTGTAATTCCAGTTTTGTGATATTACTGTAGCATTTCTTGGGCACGACCGTGACTCTTCCTAATCATCGAAGGAATTTCTGGTTTGTCGTCTTTCGACCATTTGATGACTAAACAAAGCTCATTCTGGGAAGTTTCCCTTTTAGAGTGCATTTCAAGAGTTTTTAAGGATGCAAAATATAATTATATCACTAAAAGACTGTCAAAAATTAAAGAATATGCTGAAGTGTAACTACCGAATGCTTTAAAGAAAATTTTTAACAAAATATCTGATGATAAACTGACAAATTTGTTGTGTTCTCAATTTTGTGGCTTCGATTTTCGACAAAGGGTCATATCTATTCAATTTTCGAAAAAAAGAATAAATTAAACTGCATTTTTTTCACACAAAAGTAGGAGATGGACAAGAGTATAGACCCTGGAAAATATAATTATTTTAAAATGCAATTTAGTTTGTTATTCATAAAATAGTTTTAGCTTTTGAAGTGTATACTCAATTTTGGGACTGATGGTATATGTGTTACCGGAAATGTATGAAACCCGGTATTCTATAGAATACCTAGGCATTTTATAGAATGCAGAAAACTGACCGGCAATGTATGAAACGATTAATATTTCACACATTTCCTAGGCATTCTATAGAATGCCAAATGACAAACCGGCAAGTATAAAATACATTGCAGATTCGATTTTATAAGAAATAAAATTAAGTGCAATTCAAAATAAAATAATTTATTTTCTTGATGCAAGAAGTAGGTTCATATTTCATTTTGTTTTCTTTAATAAGAAAGGCATAAATTTTGCTTCGTACAACTTTCATTTTCTTTACGTATTTTGAATAGAAGTTTTTTAATGGCACTCTTTCATTATTTTTCAAAATAGCATTTGTATTTTGGGGAAAGAATGCACATCTTTTAAATAATAGCCTTATCATGACCGCTTTCATTCTTTGCCTAAATAGCATTTGTCATTCTACATAATGCCTAGGTATTATATACAATGCCTAGGGAAAGTATATTATGATTCTCATATTTCATACTTTGCCTAAAAACGCCCGTCATTCTATAAAATGTCTATGTATTCTGTAGAATGCCGGCGTTTCATACATTGCCGGTAACATATGTATTAAGATGTGTTTTTTGACTATGTAATTTGACTGTTTAAAGTGCAGACATTTGTAATATCTTAAAATTCTCAGAATGGTTTAGCTTTCAAATAAAATAATAAAATTCTAAAAATTTGGAAACTTTAAAGGCTAGTCTCTTGGCTCTCTCTACTCGGAAAAGTAATTAGATCCACAATTAATCACTGAATATAAAAGTTCATTCTAGTGCCTCGAGATATGTAAAATTTAATTGTACAAATTGATCTTTTCCGAAAAAAGTAATCTGAGACTTCATGCCACAGTAAAACTTCGATTAACAGTCACCATCCGGATCAGGGCTGCGGCGAATAACAGAAATCTTTTAATATGTATGCACAGTATCTTGATTTGTTTGCTGGCTTGGCACGAAAATAAAATCAAGATCCATTAACCGTTTAAGAACTTATCCCGAGTTAACTCGTCCTAAATATCGTAGGTTGCAAAATAACTTGGTCCTTAAGCAGTTAAAAGTGAACAACACGTACGTATTGTATTTAATTTTACAAAACGATTAACATAAACTTTAGTATAAGAGTAGAAATGCAATGTAATACTGTAAGCCTATGTTGCTTTTAACTCTTTACCGACGGCTTAACGGGTCTATTCTGGTACCCCCGGTTAGGTTGGGAGACGTCACTTTTTCCGCACGTTAACAACAGGAAAAGTGACGTCTCCCAACCCAATCTGGGGTACCAGAATAGACCCCTAAGATTCTGTTTGTATTTGTCAGCATCGAATTTACTTTTTTTATAAATATAGTTGGATCCTCTACTCACTTGAAAATTTTTTCCATAGCGTTCGTTTTTGAATCCTCTATCAAGATCAACTGTATTGGGGGTACCAGAATAGACCCCTTGGTCTTTAACCCCTTCTTGGTCGGATATTTTTTTTCGAATCTACGACAAAATGATTATGTTTTCCATTAATGGCGGGAAATCTCGCCGCGAGAACACGAAGAAAGTTGGATTATTGTTTAGCAATATTCAGGAATACAAAAATAATAATAATAATAATCACGAAATATAACGAGATGCGTAAGTAGAGACGAATTCATTTTAAATGATACGATATTTCTCTTCGTCACATGACACGCGACGCCAGCCAAGAAGGGGTTAAGCAAAATTTGCCTGAGCTCCTGAAACCGCCCAAGCCTTCATTATGGGGCTAAATAACCTGCCATCTCCTCCTGTGTTTTTGAGACTCGAGCTGTCTTTTCTGCGATGTTCCGTATCTTATACATACAAAGTATGAGCAATAAGTAGGATGGATGATGAAATAAGTCTAACATTGAGTAGGCATTTACATGAAAATTGTTTACAATCCTTCAAATTAGTTCCCGTTGTACACTATGCACATCCGACAACGTGTGTACAAATCGTCGAAAGCTCTTGAAAACTCCTTCACTGGTACAGGTTTCAATTTTCGTGTCGCAGCAGCTTAAATGTGAGTAATGTCTGTAGATCTTCTCCCTTTTAAGTTTAGGAAACTGGTAAAAGTCATCTGACCGTGGTTCAAAATTAAGAGGTCCGTCCCAAAATAGCCCTCGCGTTGCTTCAAAACGGGACGTTAATATAACTAAGCTAAGCTACAAAACTGGTAAAATTCCACTAGTTACAGGTCTGGCGAATATGGTTGGTACGGCAGTTTAGTAACCCCATGTTCAGCCCAACACCTCTTTACAAGTGTAGCGGTATGCGGCCGTGCATTATCGTGCAACAGAAAGCAAGAGCCAGGTTGTTTCAAATGAGGCAGTACATGCCGAATACGTTTGAACACTTAGCAGTAAAATTCACCATTGGCAATTTGACCTGCAGGAAGAAATTCCTTGTGGATTACCCCTCTGACTGCATATCCCGTGATTTCCGCGTGTTGGAAGTTGATATATTTGGGGGTTATAATTTTGCCTTCAGCTTTAAGGTCAAAAATTTTATTGCATTGCAGGTTTAATAGTACATAAAATTCGCAGTATAGTTTGAAAGTTAACAAGGACAAAAACAAAATAATACGTTAACGTTAAATACACGTTAACCCTCTAACTGTATATCCCTCGATTTTCCCTGGTTGGAAGTTTGTTTTTTGCTGCATCCTGCGATTTTCGCAAGCTAATGGATTTACTTAGTACTTTTAAAACGTTGAATCATATTATACTAACAAAGTCCTACATGTAAATAACAATTAGCTTGGTTCAATGATATTTGAATATGTTTTAAAACGTTGCATCTAAATAGTAATTTTTAAAAATTATGCAGCCAGAGAGTTAGCCTTGACATTTAAAGAAGATTATCAACACTGTCTTTACCCTCTGGTAATTAGACATGGTTCGTTAGACTTTTCAAAACGAAATTTTTTCTGTTTGGGAAATTTATTCTCTGCTCCATGACATGCCACAAAAACCACCGCAAAGACAACATTCGATAATAAATGGACCTTATGCACCGTTTGGGTTCGAGAGTATAGAAAAACAGCCGTGGAGGAATAAACTGAACGATCGGCCTATAAGAGACTCAGAAATAAAAGCAGTTCTGAGTCAGCTGGTTAAGACTGACCAATGGCTGCCTCCGGCAGGTCACGTGTCGGAGGATGTGACGTCACATGTATAAGATCCATTTATCAAGACTCGCAGGCGCATGAAAGCATGCACTACTGTTAACTGAATATCACTGAACACGAAGAAGGTGTCGCTGATAATCGGGTTGTTCCCATTTTCGATTTGGCTTAAATATCAAAGATCAAAGACAAAAAGAAGGATTTCACAAAATACAGGAATATTATTATTTTATTATATTATATAAGTAACAATAATAAGCTCTTTCTATCCATAGGATTAAACTGAGACTGTGGTAACATGTAAGTACACAAAACAGATCTATTTACATTGTAAATGTACAGAACTTTCTTAGATGCTAAAGAGAATGAGAGAAATATCTAGAATGCGTGATTTTTTTGGTTGAATCTATTTACATTGTAAATGTACAGAATTTTTTTAAATACAGAAGTGAATGAGATAAATATTTAGAATTCAGAATTTTTGGTTGAATCTATTTACATTGTAAATGTACAGAACTTTTTAATACAGAAGTAAATGATAGAATTATTTAGAATTCATGATTTTTTTTGGTTGGAAGCTTTAAGAACAAAATAGCACAGTTAATTTTAAAAAAATAAATCGAAATATAAAATTTAGCAAAATAACAAGGTTTCGCTGAAATGTTGAAAATAAGTTTATGAATATTCAAAAATCTTTCAACTACTGCTCTTCATGCACAAACTAAAAATCTTCATTTTTTTTCTAAGTAAACAACAAAGATATCATCAAAGTGCTTATAATTTTTTTTTACAAATTTTTAGTTATTTTTTAATCACTGTCTTTAAGTGTTTTATTTTTATCACAAAGGATGGAAATGAAAATTCGGATGAATCACAGTGATTTATCCAAATCACTGTGATCTGTCCACTGTGATTTGACATAGTGGACAGATGAGGTTGAGGAGTAAAATGTATCTGGTTCGTGCGTTTCAGGCACAAAAACAAAGGTTTGTCTGTTTTCACATTTAGAGTTCCAGGCAAGGCGGTCAATGTTAAAAGGCCACCAATAGCCTGTCTATTTCTCTGTTAAACTGCAGTTTTACGGATTTAAAGATTCGAAATGAATGTACGTTCTAACATATCTACTTAGGGCTTTACAAGCACAATACTATTGATTGTTTTGCTACAGTTACTTTTCTGCTTAAAAATACCAGTGACTGCTACATTTCATTATCAAGTTTATATAATATAGATTTAAACTTTTTAAATTAGTGCACTATTTAATGAGGAGGCTGATGTTTAGTTTAGTAGAAGATCTGGAAACTTCAGCTGATATAAGTACCCCATGTATATACAATAATATAGATACAAAATAAACGTTATACGAACAGGTACACGCACTTCTTTAGAATTCTCGGCCATCTAGTGGTGTCCACCATGATGTCCCGAAATTCCGATGGGATATCCATAACCTCCGTGATGTCCGTATCCTTTATGGTGTCCTCCGTGATGTCCCAGACCGCCGAAATGGATGAATTTACCAGAGATTCCATGTGAAATACCACCGTGACCATATCCTCCATGTCCTCCGTGTCCATATCCTCCGAATCCGTGACCGCCATGTCCTCCAAGGGAACTGCTCTTGAAGTATGTTACGTGTTTCACAACAGGAACTGGTGGTGGGATGTACTTCACCTCCTTGATCACGTGTGGTACGTGCTTGACCACTTCAATTACTTTGGGATGGTGAGCACCGTGAATTACCTCTGACCCATGTGAGTAGCCACCTCCCGAGGAATGAGCTTCCAAGGCAGCGCCATGTCCTCCAAGTGCAAGACCGCCGCCGTGACCACCTAGCTCGATGGCATCAAGACCTTTGTATCCTTCAAGTGCAAGACCGCCACCGTGACCTCCCAGTTCAACGGCTTCGAGACCTTTGTGGCCTCCAAGTCCAAGACCGCCGCTGTGACCACCTAGCTCGATGGCATCGAGACCTTTGTATCCTCCAAGTGCAAGACCGCCACCGTGACCTCCCAGAGCAAGACCGCCGCCGTGTCCACCCAGAGAGATCCCGTGACTTCCAAGAGAGTGAGCGTCCAGCAGGTCGTGGTGGAGCAGCTCGCCCGCCTGAACAGCGACCAGCAGCAATGAAAGGACTGCAACCTGTAGAAGATATGAAGAACTAGAGTGTGGAGATGTGTTTTAGAGTGCGATTGTTTAAAGTGGATCTAAATAGGGAATCTCCACGAAATGGAGGCGGTCAACATATACGTAAAAACACATAATATTTTAAAAATAAATAAATTAATTTCAAGATTTTAAGACAATATTGTAGGTACTTTTCAGAAAGTATTTAGCCTTCAGAGCTATTAGAATATAGTCGATAATATTTTAACAATCAAAGCATTCTTTAAAAGTCATTTTCCACCAATATTTTTCAATATAAATAGTAAAGCACTCCTGACATTTATGTATTAGCAACGTTAGTAAAAACTGCCTGTAATAAATCTTGACCTTCTAGGCAACTTTTGTTTTTATATGATAAGCCTAAAAGTCGAATGTTTAACATAAGGTCAACATCTTTTGTGTACACGATATTTCAAAAGTCCATACAAATGTTGGCCAGATCTTTTGAAAGAATGTTATATTACTTTTTACTACACAATGCGCATATAGGCCTTCATAAGGCAGATGAAATGATACACAAGTATGTTCATAGGCACCTAATTGCTGCTGAAGTTCAGGGCTGGATTAAACCCTATAGGAACTCTTAGGCTACAAGTTTCAACCTCCTCCTCATTTCTCTTTCTTAACTTCCAAAACTATATATTTCTCATTTTAGCAATTTTTAAGTACCAAATATTGTCGCAAATTGAAGTAACAAAGCGTTTGATTGTGGGTCACCTCTCTGAGAGTTTGTTTTAGTACCTTATGTTTAGAAAAATTTAAATTTGAAAGTAATTTTAAACAAAAACTAAAAACTTCTTAACACAATACAAATACTTTAATATGAAGATTGTCAGAGCTCTTGACTTGTTAGATAGAACACCAACTGCAAAACAAATAAATAAAAATAAAAAATCATTGGGCAACACAGATCTAGAATCATGAAAGAATAATAAATGTTCTGAAATGTAACCGATATTTGATTTTAATTTGAATAAATTTGAGTACCTGGCCCTTGAAAAGCAAGCGAAAGCAAAAAATTAAATTACCTTGAAAATTTTGCAAACAATTCTCAACCCTTAGCGGTTGCGGGGCCTATAGATAGTTGCTTATTTCATAATTTGGCACTGCTGACGTCATCACTTATTTGAAGGATTTATATGAACTAGAAGTCGCCCAGCGGTCGAAATTCGATCATAATTCATAAATTGTTTTAAAGTTTGAACGTTATTGAGGTTCTTTTGCCAAAGAGTATACCTCTATAATCATTGCATTAATTTTTTTGAATTTTGTTCTATTACGAATGAATTTTGAATTTTATTCTATTGCTTCTACATAATTTTCTTCTTACAACAGTTGTATATTGAGCAATTTATATATTGTTATCTAGTAGACAAAATATGCAATGTTTATACAATGTATGTACAAAGTAAACAATGCATGTTTTATTTCATTTAGTTTAATGTATTTGTAATACATATTATATATAAATTCTTTAGCGATAATCTCTACTCAGTGCGAGTATTTGACCACAGACTTTTATGTGCGTGACAGTATGAACGTAAGCAATGAATGTTTTATTTTATTTAATTTAATGTATTAGTAATACATACTATATATAAATTCCTTGGAGACAATCTCTACTCTGTGCGACTGTTTCACCACAGACTAATACGTGTTTGACATTGACAGATTTAAATCATCCGCATTTTGTATTTCACTCCGAAGAGTTTTTTTATTAATAATAAACTAAAAAAAACTCCCTCCTGGAGTGGATTTTACTGCGCGGGGATTAAATCAATTACAAATCATCCACAACGCATTCACTCCGCATCTACTCCGCTAATTTTTATAGTGTATGAAAGCAAACATTGAATGCTTTATTTTATTTAATTTAATGTACTTGTAACACATATTATACATACATTTTCTCTTTCTGCACTCCTTCTCCATATGAACTTTAACTATGCCAAATCTCACACTCCTCCGTGCGCGCAATGTGCTTAAAAAGGGGTACAAAGTTTTTTCTTCACATATTAATATATAGATTAAATGATTCAGTCATATTCAGTGGTTCTGTGATTTTGTAATTCAGAACGCCCTTTTTATGTTCCAAATTATGCTCTGAGCGTGTTACTCCGTTTTAAGAGAGTCTCATTTTAAAGGCATAATGAACAGTGTGAAAAATCTCAATTCAGGTTCATTTTTCAATGACATTAGTTCGCAGAGGAAAATAAAATCATAAAACAGAAGATTTATGCATATCATGCGCCTCTCCAAACTGCCATATCACCGCAATGTTGAATAACCACAGATTGGATGAGCATAGTGATAAAGGAAAAGGGGCTCGAATGTATATTTACGGATCCAACATAGTAGGGAATGAGGTTGCTTCTCATTGGCTCTCAGCGTCACGTGACTTGGCTTGCTTCTAAATGACGTCGTGAAACTAAACAGTACTTACTAATGCTGAAGGTTCGCCCTTTATTTGCTTTATTGTAAAAAGTTTGTGATATTCGTAACGAATAAAAACATATATTTGTAGAATTATTAAAATATTTAAAGAAAGAAATTAATTAGATTAAAAAATCGTTTGGTATAAAAGAAATTAATTTAAAAATATCAATTGGCTGAAAAAGAAATTAATTAAAAATATCGTTTGGCATTGATTCTTTTCTAAAGGTTATAAAAATAGTTTGACAACGATGTATTGTTTTTTGCTAATGTTGCCTAGCAACGAAAAAGAATAATGAAATGAACTTGGAATGCGATGTAAGAGTGATGTAACGTTTGTGATGTAAGTATATGTGTTTGTTTTACATGTTTGTGCTGCGGTAGACGTCCAATAAATATATTATTTTTGATAAAGAAGGCTCTACAATTCTTCATATTATGCTGAAATACATCACAAGGTATTCATCCTTTTCTTGAGAAAAATCCAAATAATCATAATTAAAAAGTAGTTTTGATTTCTCCATGACGCGATAGCAGAAGACAAAATAATATCGCAATGAAATAAATGCGAAATAATTAAATCCCGCAAAGCGAAAACATGCGGCTCTAATACACAATCCTTTGACAGCTATATTGTCGCTTTAAAAACATGATAGAAGTGGAGGCGGACGCCGAACCTACACTCTGCTCATTATTATTTTTTAAGAGAAATAAACACGAAAAAACTATTAGATACCTCCTTAAAACAGCATTTCAGATTAATAAAAGAAATAAACCACTGGCAAGCGGTAAAAGAAGTATCTGTATATATTAAGAATTTAGAATTTCAGATTCCTTGGCATGAAATAAAAATTTCTACGGTAGGTGCCAACAATCTTAACATATGACAGGAGCGCCAAAAATGTCCCATAGAGCTCAATGCATTGCAATGCGCAATTTATTTTTTGGAGAGCGGCTTATCTTTAGTTCTTTTCGAGCTGCAGCTACTACACGTTACCAGTCCGAAGATGCGGTCAGTATAAGGCAAATAAGATCAAATTCAGCAAAATTGGACTGGTTTTTTTCCACTAAATAAATTCTTGAGTTATAAATGATCACATCTCCACAACGACAATTTACAAGACATCCTTTATTTCATCTCCCTTTGTTTCCTCACAAGTGATGCAAATGATACGTATCCTATGTTTTTAAACGCTTTTACTAAGTTGGAAATGTTTCGTGTTTGTATGTATGTATGTAAGTTTGGAATTTTGTGATCGATTTTTGACTCACTTCTTAATGCACTAGAGTTCTGAAATTTTGTATATTTATTAGGTCTTGATGACAATGCAATATTTAATAATTTTAGAGCTCTCAATTATCAATTAAAAAAAAATTCGCAAAATTATTTTTGCACTCGGTAGTTTTCCGTGACGCCATCTATATATTTTTGAAAACTATTGGTAAAAGCGTTTTTTAAAAAGTTTTTTACACATCTCTTGCTGCTTTTTTGATCCAACATTTGATGGCTTTAGTGTTTTTTATTGTTTTTTTTCTTTGACTTGTCCCAGTTTCAATTTATGAGGACTACTAATGGTGAAAAACTGATTTCTGAGCCATTCCTATAGTTCAAGAAAATAATCCCATTGATTTAAATAGTCTAATTTAGGAAACTGTTTGTGGTTCAAATCTAAGCAACTTTGGGGCAACAGCCAAAAAATTCCCGTCACCTTATGTTTAAACTAATTTAATGAAACTATTACAGTAAGTTGTAGCCAAACCAATTTCCTGTCTGAGGATATAATAACCTATTTTCCTACTTATTTTAAAAGAGCGAAAAGGCATTTTGTCTTCTGTTAAAATTATCTATTGCCGATGTTTAAAGTTAAACACTTGTTCTCTAATTGGCAGCTTTCTCCTAAAAATAATTTCGAACCCCCCTATTTACATCGTTGCAACAATATTTGTCTATTTTGTGATCCAAATATTCAACAGAATTGAAGTTATAATATCGGTTCAAAATAGTCGCCGGTTCAAATTCTGCGATTTTCCCCTGTAATCTGTTTTCATTAAACCATCAAAATGACATATTTTATCGAAATTCTGGAATAATATCGCGTATAAAATGCAAAGAAGTGCAAGACTAAAAGTAGAGAGTACATTCTTAAAATTTTGCAAATCTAAATATTTAAAATAATTGACAAAACCAGAGGACCAGCCCCCACCTTTGGACCTATTTAGACAATTTTTATCTCATTTGGAAGCTTATGGCGACTAAAGATGTCATCAAGGGTCGCTTGTGGCCCGCCACACTCCATTTACGAGAGAAATAATAATAATAAAAAACACTTCTCCACTGTACATTCTCTATGGTGAGAAACCTCGATAGAGTCCCCAGCCACAACCACTAGACCGATTTCAACAATTTTTATTCCACATGGAAGCTCACGACGCCTAGATATCATCAATGGTCGCCTTCCCACCCCCACTACCCTACATTTTCGAGATATATCGCAATACTTTGATACAGATATATCACGATACTTTGGCCCTCAGCCTCAACAAAATAGTGCCAATTCGTCAATTTATTTCGCCCAGTTGCAAGCATAGACAGGCTACTAATATTTCTGGAAAACAGCTGGTCGCCGAAGGCGGCTAGTATTAATAATAAATGAAGGAATACAGTTAACAGGAATCTAATGCTTTACTATTCACAAGAAAGGAATTAAAGTATATTATTAATTGCTGCTATGAGTATCGCGTCATATTCGATGACGCCACTGGTATGATACTAAAACTAATGAAATTAAGCGATTAACTTGTAATTATGTTATGAAAATATTAAAATAGAATATTGTCATCGAGAACACGCAAGTTCACAAAATTTTAAAACTCTAGAGCAGGAAAAAAAGAGCTAAAAATCGATTACAAAATTCCACCTTTACAAACACAAAAAAAATCGAATAAAAAAGTTTATAATATTAAAAAATAAAATTCTTTACTCAATTCTTTGAAAAAGTTCTTTTTCTGTCCTTTCTCTAGAATCTCGAAATTCTCCTGCAATGCAATAACCTCCAACGAGTAGGTCATGGAGCTGAGTTTTATAAAATCAGTGAGACCGCGGTGGAATAGTGATAGGGTCTCGGCCATGGGGCCGGAAGGTTCCAGGTTCGAAACCCGATTTCACCGAAGATCCGCCGTGTATGGGGCATGTTGCATGCTAAATCAGCTCAGGCGTCGTCCTCGTCATCTGACCGTGGTTCAAAATTACGAGACCCGTCCCAAATTAGCCTTCTTTAGCTTCAAAACGGAACGTTAATATAACTAAACTTATAAAATCAGTGGTAAATGAAGCAAGATATAATCTCACGTCTGCATATGTGTTAAGCTCACTGCGATATTTGTTATTAATACATGCATAAGACGATTTAAGTTCTTTCCACAAGTTCCGTGTTCGTAAAAGGTAGAAAATATTTTGTTCTTTTACCACCGAGTTCGTGGGACTCTTTCACTGCTACTCAATATGATTTCGGACTTTCAGAACTTTCTATTTTTACACGAACTTTGAAAAACAAAATTCTGTAACTTTTTTCATTTTAATCTCTTACGTTTTTCCACCATTATCAACATTACTATCGCGAACCCTATCTGATCAGCCCCCTGGATAGCACGTACAGCAAGTTGAAGACATGTGCTTTAGGTCTCTGCGTCTTTGAACTAATATTTTCAGTGACAGACAGATTCCATATCAAAAAACTTTTTCAATTATGTTTAGTAGACCACGTGCCAAATTTCAATTATCTAAGCTTTTGCGTTTTTGATTTATGGAGCTCACGTGACTGCGATTAGACAGATCAACAGGCCATCACTCATTGACCGAGCTGGTTCAAAATCTGACACTTCTACAAGTGTGAGGATAAAACTACATACCAAATTTCCTCCATCTAGCTATTTGCATTTTCGATTTATTGTGTTCACATGCACACGGACAAACGTTGACGGATTTCGACCAAAGTTTGATAAAAAAAAAAATATACAAGTTTAGTGTAATGACCACATACCCCATTTCATCTGTCTAGCTTAACCATATGTTAGGCCATTTCTTCTAGTAGTGGTATAATAAAATAACTTTGATATTGAGATTAATTTAAGAAAAGGAATTCATTTAGTTTAGTGGTACTTTTGTTAATTAATTTTATCAATTAATAATTAATTACCAAGTCAAGACACTTCGTTATGGTCTGAGAAAAGACATTGGAACATCCAGGTTTTTGTTTCATCGAAAAAATTGGCGAGAACTTAAGCCAATCTTAAAAAATACATTTAAAAATTGATGAATTTGGTGGGAAGTACATTCCCACAGCCTTAGAAAGGGTTAATACGTTTTTGAGTCATCGTGTTCACAAACGGACATAATTCCATAAATGTTTTTTTCCGGACTCAGGGAGGTCCAAAACGGGGAGGTTCTTCAAAATCTCGAAGAATTTGACGATTGCAATACTTTCTCTTTCTATACTTGATACACACGAAAGCAAAAAAGCAGAGTCACTTACCAAGGCTTTCATCTCTACCAGCAAGAACCTGTGTGTCCGAGCGAATTGGATTGTGTGAGAATCTAATGAAGACAACCCTTTCGCCCTTCCTTATATACCTCTGATCTTCCCTTTTTCTTGTCCCTTAAAAGGGCCCGGGGCCCTGCTCTTATTTCGGCTGACCCAACCCTTTTGTTCTGTTTCCAGAAAGGGAAAGTCTTCCGTTTAGATGACACAACAGATCGAACGATAAGAATCGTTCTTCCTCCTGTGTTCTGATGTTCTTTTTTGCCAGAGCCTTCTTTTGGGCGTCCATTTCACATTTCACTTTCCCTTCATCAGTCGTGACCTGATTTACAATATAGATCTTGTGCGAACAAACTTGTTCTTTGTTTGTTCTTTAATCCGCTGTTTTTTCCCGCCAAAGCCTGAAGAACTGTTTCGTTGTCAGATTCGGAATTGATACGGGCGGGTTAAAGCTACAGTGGTGTAAGTCACTTTTTCAAAAGAAAGGAGAAAGTTTAGTTTAAATTTGTAATAATTTTTCGAATTCAGTTCAAATTCTCGAAGTTAAATTCGGATCCTGGTGACACCCGTAAAATGATATCATTCCAATATTTTTGTTTCCGATTTTGTTGCAGTAATTTCTGCGTTATGCTAGGATCTCGAAAAATAAAGAAAATGTGACTTACACCACTGTATTTTTAACCCCACCCATATTGTTGTGGAATCTATTATATAATTGGGTGAAGTTAGGTTCAAAGAAAAATTTTGCGATTCTGTAATATCGGAAGTACTTTTTGTTGTTGTTTTTGAGGAGAAGAAGAGGAGGTTCTTCTCGAAAGCTATTCGATTTATCGATAGCTTTGTGTTGACTTTAAACTGTTTTCCTCGTTGGTGTAATTTGTACTGATTTAAGACTAGTCTGGAAGCTAAAAATGTGACTACTCGTCCAACCAGAATGAGGTCAAAGGTGTTTACTGTACTGCGCTTTTGATAATTATAACAAAAGAGATAAGAGCTATTAATTGGTTCTCTCAACTTTAAATCGTGAAAATTACGAACATTATGGTTATTTAATTCAAAAATGAATAAGAAATATTGAACAAATTTTTAGTACACATGACATATTGATTTATTTTAGTGTTGGATATTTTTTATATTATATTTCTAGACGATATCTTCGGTGTTTGGTGCTTTTTTATAGAGTCGTCAATCATATGATTGAGTGCATTGATATACTTAATTGTATTTATTTTGCTGTTTCAATCTGAACTTTTAAAAATAATCGCTTATTTGAAAATATATTTGTCAAATTTAATTGTACTGATAATTTCTCATCATACAAATTTTAAAAAATTTTAACAAATATTCTGAGGACCTGGATATTTTTTTATTTCCTTTAATCTTTTCAAAAATAAGTGTTTACTGATTTGAATTCTTAATATAGATTTTAATGTTTTAAAATTGATTGTGTAGTTACTTTTTTTCATATTTAGTGTTTTACAACTTTTGAATTCATGTTATGCCTTTGTATCATTTTAGTATTTTCAATTTTTGTTCTTTGTTTGATGCTTATTTTGTATCATGTAGAACTGTATTCTATTTTGTGGATTTTTAATTTCTTTAAATATATAAATAAATATTGATTTTTAATCGCGTTTGGTTTTCATAATCTGCATCATTTCAAAAATGCTTCTCTCAAATATTTTATTTCCTTTTATTTATCTGACTTCAGTCTCATCTCTGCATTTCTTAAACAATTTTCAAATAATCGCAAAAACCCTACAAATTAGGATATTCTGTCATAGGAGTAAATGAAGTAATTTTCCTTGTAAATTTTGTAAACTTTAAAAACTAAAGTCAAATTAATAATCGTGAGCAACTTCAAAAATCAAGCGAGATTGAGTTATCTTTGTAAAAACCGTTCGGCAGAAATCATATAATGTATAGAAAGAAAAAAATAAGATGTTAACATTTATTAAAAGGCAAATTTCTTTTAATGTGAAAAAAAATATTTAAAAAATGCAATGAAATGATGAAAATAATGTAAAAGAATTTTAATACTTCTTAAAACAGCCATTTTCTAATGGAAGAAAGAAATTACTTCTACATAATTCAGGTTAGCAAAAATTATTTTAACTTTATTAATTTACTACCTATTTTTGATAACTTTAAATGATAATTAAAGAGTTATGCATAAAGTCATCTCTTCATTCCAATTAATCAAATATTTGGAACAATTTGTTTTAAATTTTTGTATTAGATCTTGACGAATTCCGGAGTACCCGCCCCTCTAAAAGGCATTCTTGTTACAATTGTAATATTTCTGTAACTGATTATAAAAATAGTGGTATGTTCAGTATTTCTAATAATTATTTATACAATTTACAAGTGTTCCTTGGTTTTGCTTTATTTCCATTCGGATCAAGAATTTCGATCGGATTTTTGTAGAAAATTAATTACGAAAAAAGTTGAGCGTATATTCATTCTTATAATAATTTAGACAATTTAAAGTGGCCCTTAATTTTGCGCTATTTTCAGAACAAATATTTCGATCAGACTTTTTATAGAAAAGTGATTATGAAAACAAAAGATTGTGCTTACAGTCATTCTCATAATTTGAAAGTGTTACTTAATGTTGCGAAATTTCAAGTCGGGACAAATATTTCTACAGGATTTCTGCAGAAAAATGATAATGAAGAAAGTTATGCGTACAGTCAATCTCATAATTATTGAAACAATTTTAATTTCTTTTCTTAATTTTTCGATATCTCCATTCGGAACAAATATTTTGATAGAATTTTCAAGCAGAATGCTATGTTTATGTGCGTCCGTCAGTGCATTAAACTATCTCTCTATTTTATCTCAACATTCATGGAATAGAACTAAAATTACATTTATTTAAAATATTTTACATCGGCTTCATTATCTTTTGCAAAAAAGGGGATGAATTAAAATAAGCATAAATTTCTACATGAATAATAGCAAGAAATTAAGCAATATATTTAACTTACACTTCAATCGAAAAAATACTAATTAATTATTTTAAATAAAAGCTGCATCTTGAAAATAAAAGCTCTATCTGCTTGCATCTGTAGAAGACAAAAACGATTGTTTTAAAATTAAATATGCACGAGTTCCAACGAAATTGTGCATGGTTTTAGAGAAGGAAAAATATCTAAGAAGTATTGGTATAAAAAAATCTTGTCTATAAATATTACTTTGAAATATGCAGAATTAGGATATATTTGTTAAATGTCTAAATAATTTTGAGAGTGTCTGAATTTATTATATTATTTGTAGTCAAACCTAAATAAACTACCACTTCACCGAATCACGTGACATATTTAAAGGATTAACGATTAAATTCTCAAAACAGATATTCTTTTACCGACCATTCAAAATACTTCTAGCTTCTGTTTAAAATATTTTCCATTATATAAGAAATAATTCAATACGCTACCAGCGTATCTACGACTGAAAATGCATGGTAGAAAAATATTTTTGAAAAAAAGAAAGCTGTTTAAATAAATATTACTGGAATCCTAAAATAAATCCAATGTTCTTTGTTCCATTCAAAACATTTTGATTTGATTGGGGTTTTGGGGGGATTTTCAGCAACAAAGGCTATCATCCCCTATTCATTCCATAGTTCTTTTCAATCCGTAATCAAAAAAAGAGATGAAAATTGCCATCAAAAGAAGGGCTAAGATTATTGCCGATCTTATTCGGTTCAAGAGAAAAAAAATGGCACCCTCCTAGAAAGGCCTCCATATTCTTTACTCAAAACATTTTTATTACTGCATAAGACAAAACAAAACATCTCGTTCAAATAATAGTTAAAACAGGTTACAGTTAAAAAGATGAAAAAAAGAAAACAAAATGATTTAAAACTCAGTGGATTTGGCAAAGTTAAGACTGCATATATGTGTCAAAAATGTTTCTAAAACACTATAAAACGAAACCTTGATGATTTTGCAAAAGCAAAGATCATGGAGCATTGTCACGGCATTATAAAGTTCAATTAAAAGATATCTCTAACAATTGAAATTTTCTCAGCTTCTTAAATATAAGTTGATTTTTCATTCAAGTAAGACTTTCTTGTCATGAATTTTTTAAAATACATTTTGAAAACTTTTGGAAATACACCAATTTTCCTTCTGTGCATGGAAAATTTTTTAACATATGATATAAACTCTTATTAAAGTATTCAAATGTCTACAATTTATTGAAACCTTTAATGTACCTTTTTATTCGGACTTTTCTCATCAAAACCCTCGTTCGTGATTGAGATCTTCAGCAATGAGCAATGCAATTATAGTATTCAAATACTTATTGAAGAACTTCAGATAATGCAAAATAGAACGGTTTATAGCCTAAAGAAAGTGTTTAAATTCAAAGCACGTATCCTCGTTTAAAATGAGTGTGGACACGAGTGTTGTTATCGATTTCATTACCTATCTATTAGGGTTTTGACTTATCACTACAAGCGATCGTTGGATATTTTTATGTAATTTATTGTGAACTATTTAGTCACTTGTTTTTATTATATGAGTTAATTACTGCATTGTAAGCCATTGGCATATTTATTTGCTTAATGTGTTCAATAACTATGGATGACACTATTATAATTTCTTTTGTTTTTGTTTTCTCGTATACGAGGTATACAAAATGAAAGTGTTGTGTAGCACTTAGTATGCAATATTTACTTATATTACTAATTAAGTGTTGCAGAGCAATTTTATTAATGGCGGAAAACCCAAAGCATTAATCCTTTTAATGTGGAGCGACGATATATCTTTGCGTATGCGATGGCGCCCTACAATTCGTATCGCGAGAGAACTCTACCTCAAAAAAAATTTATAAAACGTTATAAATGGTTTTATTAATATATTCGATTTATTAATAATATTCGATAAACATTATATATCAATATTAATGGTATTTGATTATTATTAATAATTTTCGACTATTAATTATAATATTCAATTATTATTAAAAATATTCGATTATTAATTATAATATTCAATTATTATTAATAATAATTGAATATTATTATTAATTAGCCAATGTCGAGGCCCTCCGGGCGGGTTCGCGGCCAGCACCCACTTTGCTCAGCATTGCCCCTGCCACCTCGCTGCTTCGAGGGTCTCAGCCACTACTTTTTTCAGTTTTAAATACTGCATGAAGATCAGTGGAACAGACCATAAAACCATAGTAGATTTCATATTCTTTGTATACAACAGATTCCTTTAAAATTGTGAAATCTTTCAATAAACCTCATCTAGTTGTAATGTTTTGCATAACTTTACACGAATTTCTGCATGAAAGTCTTCAGATCCATAAGTACAGAATGATATCGCCCTAAATAAACAGTTTCCATCAACTACAATAGGTATTTTACAATATTTTTGGCACGCCATTTGCGATGGAATTGTTGGGATATATGGTTAAAATAATATGGTAAAACCTTCAGACATTTCGCCAGCCCGCCGTCTAGATATGTTATCAAGAGTCGCCTTCCCCACACCACCCTCCATTTTCGAACGAAATCGAAAAAGACACTTATTCACTGCACATTGTCTATGGGTAAACCTGTAGCAATCCCCGAGCCCCAACCACCCCAAGGATTTCGACATTTTTTTTTTTTTTTTCATTTGAAAGGTTATGACGTCTAGATATGTCACCAACGATCGCTTGTCCCCAAAACCCCATTTTCGAACGAAATCAAAAAAACATATAGAGAATGTATGGTGGAGAAGTGTTTGTTCGATTTCGTTCGAAAATGGTGGCTGGTGGGCGCAAGCGACCCTTGATGACATATCTAAACGTCATAACCTTTCAAATGAAAAGAAGAATGTCGAGATCGGTAGAGTGGTTGAGGTTGGAGAAATCAGTGAAGGTTTTTTGACAAAATTATTTTAAATATATAGATAATAAGCGATTAATATTATAAGTTAATATTCGATTTTTCAAGCTTGCATAATGTTTAACCCCTTCGGCACGAACGCCGCATATGTACGTTTCAGCTTGTCTCATCTCAGGGCCGAGCGCCGCATCCTTGCGTTACGGCGAAATTGCTGCTGCGGGTCGAGAGCCGCACATATGCGTTTGGCTTTCGGAACAAAATGTTTTCTATCAGATGGCGTTACTATTCCATGTTTCTTTCAGAAGATTGGTCCCGTACTTTAGTATTTCTCTCTCCGAGGTCAAATTGTAGTCGGCCACGTGTCTGTGAATCATTCTATTAGAATTATTTGATTTTTGAGAATAAACGAAACTCGTGCTGGCGAGTGTAAATAGAAGCATGTGTTAAAGAGCTCTTTAATTCATTTCGGAGTGATTGTTTATAGTTTCGCCTCTCGCTTGGATTGAGATTTTATGGGAGATATTCTGTCAAGGGTTTTTATGCCTCTCTGTTTTATTTTTGCAGTTATTGCTAAAAGAACGCGTTAACTTTCCGAGGAGGAAATATGTAAATTTTTAAATGGCAAATCTATGGATTTTTCCGACGATAGTGATAAAGCAATAAATTATTAGAGTTCTTTAGATAGTTATGAATCTTCAAATTCTGAATTAGAAGAGGATAGTACTAATATATCGATTCCAATTCCGTCATGTCAGTGGAGTCCTAAAATAGAAGATTTTTCAGAAGGCTTTGAAGAGTTAATTATTACAATTTTCTTGAAGTATTTTATAATATTGAACGTAAATATTTATTTTTTCCTATATTTTCGAATTTTGCGTTAATAATCTAGTGTTTATTTAGGTGCTTTCAATTATAGGGAAATACACTATATTTTTATTTTTTATTATTAAAAATCAAATATTTTAATTAAACTTTTTTATGATTTAGAATATGATATCATTTACCTCATATTTAAAAATGGTTTCATTTCCATGTAAAGGACACTTTTTATGCATTATTATGTAACGCGTACTTTTGACGAAATTTAATGCGTGTTAAGCTTAGAGAGAGAAAATGCTTCGGCCGGTGGGCACAAACTGCGCTTGCCAGCTCTCGTCCTGTGGGCACGCCTCCTTCAGCGGGCGTCCGTCCCAAAGGGGTTAATATTTATGTTATTCGTATGATTTTTAACAAATATTGAAATGCAATTGGCATTAATTTATTCTACCTTTATTTCGCTCCTTTTTGAATTTCGTAAACATCCTTCATATTTTGTTTTTTATGAGCTTTTTCCCAAACCTTAGCAAATTCATCTGAATGGTCCGACATTCTTCTCATAGGTACGATACTTTACTCGGTCGGTACTGAAAGGGTAAAGGATTAAAATGAAAAATAAAGTTATGGAATCTTGGTCTCCCAAGTTGGTTTGCAAGCTGAAAGTTATACAAGTCCAAAAGCCTACTGTGCAGCAGCGAAGGAAGAGGGCCAAGAAGTCAGTGTTAAAGCAGTAAAATATTCAGTACCTTTCAGAAACACAGAACTGGTGGAAAGAACATACGCATCTCAAGGCCATAAGGGCCAAACTAGGGCAACTAGGGCGCATATACAGAAGAAATAAAAAACCAAATATTTACACACTTTTCAGTATTATTTTGAAAATGCCATATAAAACGATGTTTCTGAAATTTGCATTTGTTACATCTTTATTAGATTTATCCAGAAATTGAAGTAACGCTCAAGTAGTTTGGTTTGGCTACGGGCCAAAGAGATTCAGACGGTGTGTGCGTCTACAAATTAGCATTTGGTTTGGCTAACTTCCAAAGAGATTCAGACGTTGTGTTAATGTTGTAATTAGCATTAGACGATGTACAAATTAGCATGCACAGGGGATAAATGAGCATTATTGCTATTTGATTGCTTATTTTGTTTTTTAGCCGAATTTAGCGACTTCCTTTCTTTTTTTAATGTTGATTCATCGGATCGAATTCTTCTTTTTTATTTAATTTATGCATCCAGAACTGTGTAGAATAGTTCAGTTTTTGTTAAAAGGTTTCTTTTATACTTTCTCGTATACGAAGTATACAAAGAGAAAGTATTGTAATCGTCAAAAAATTCGAACTCGAGATTTTGACGAATCTCCACGTTTTAGACCTCCCTGATTCCGAAAAACACAATTTTGGAATTATGTCTGTCTGTGTGTGTGTCTGTGAACATGATAACTCGCAAACTATTAGAGCTACGGGGATAAAATTTGGTATGTGGTCTTTAAACATAATTTGTAGGTTTCTATCAAATTTTGGACAAAATCCGTCAACGGGAAGTCTGTCTGTCTGTATGTTCGATAACATGCGAACGATATAACTCAAAAACTTGAAAAGCCAGATGGATAAAATTTTACACACAGTTTTATCGTCATGAATGTAGGTCCGTATAAAATTTTGGGCTAAATCCGTCAAAGGGTTGATTGTCTGTCGGTCTGTATAATCGCATACTTGTTCAACTCCATACGCATGCGCAATAGTAGAAATGCCTGAGCAAAGAAGAGACACTTCGAAAACTTGGCAGTTTGCCAAAAACCAATTCTGGCTCGAGATTTTGTAAGGAAGCAAACATTTAGGTCGTCTTTTACTTGCGTGCTGGAAACAATCTCTGCGCATGCGCAAGCTATTCTCCTGTTTTCTTCTCCGCACGCGGAACTGGCATTGCTCGAGTTTGATAAAAAAAAAATAAATATTGCGAAGTTTTAATACATACGTATCTTTTTGAATATGATTCTTCACCTCAATATTTTATTATCACTATAATCAACAATGAAAAACCTTCTGATAGTCATTGCATTCTGGGTTACAGTTGGTTCGAACTTTTTATCAACGCAGGGGGAAGGGAAATGACAAATGTTTGAAAAGTATACGAGAAAGTTTAGGGGAGGCCACTCCCGCTGGTTGTACTTAATTTTGGACATGGATATTTATATATTTTATATTTAATATTTTTCCCTTAACCGTCCTTGCACTGAAAGGCTTCTTTTACTTAAGAATCTGCATTCTTCAATTCATAATTTTTTATTTTGTTTTCTGTTAGTGTATTTTGCATTATTTTTTCTTGGACAAAACGAAACTTAGTGTCAATTGATTCATCAGTTCTGTGTTTCATGCTTTTTTAAATTTTCTTAAGCACTCTGGCAATCTAAATCTGTGGCAATCAGATCTGAGATATTGTTGGCAAGCGAAAAGCCCGTCTTAGAAGGGGCACAAATCTTCTAGTTTCTCAAGCATTGTAGAATTACGTCGAATTTCGTGGTAAAGTTAATCATTTAAAGATCAAGTAAGATTTTCTAGTTAATTATATTGAGCGATGCAATTTTTTTGGCTTCTGTGAACCTGTCAGTCTCTTGTCCTTGCCCTTGCACTTCTTTGCAATGAAATTGAGTTAATAAGATCTGCCCATTCAAATGACCCTCCAAGCCTATTTAAGGACAAAACCGCAAACGAAGAAGTTCTAGAAGGTATTTTACACGATTTCAAGAAATTCGATGAAGTATTTTTGCAAGTGTTAGCGTGGTTTTATTTCATAAGTAGAGTAATTTTGAATTATAAATTTAACCCTTTATAGGGCCGTGGTACTGTCTTACCGCCACGAGAAAAACCCTAGACACTAGACATCCCGGTAGCGGTCGTTATGGAAACGGGATATTCCACTGCATTTTAGGGGTGAAGAAAAGGGCTTCATTTCGTTCGGCGCAGATAGAACCGGCGGAAGTCTCATTTCGCTTTGTACTTCGGTCGGAAACGAATTCTCGCCTGACGAAAAGCGCGTAGTTTGACAAATGTTGAGATTGATTTTATATCCGTTTCCCTCCTTTCTTCGACTCGTCTACGTGAGTCAACCCTGTTCAGGGTTTTTCTCCTTTCTTCGAATCGTCTACGTGAGTCAACACTGTTCAGGGTTTTTCTCCTTTCTTCGACTCGTCTACGTGAGTCAACCTTGTTCAGGGTTTTTCTCCTGGCGATAGGACAGAGTATACCTACCACCAAATTCATCAATTTTTAAACGTACAAGGTAACCTATTTTAAAGTTCTCATCAAATTTTTCAATGAAACGAAATCCTATACGTTCCAATTTCATATCGCAGAGCGTAAAAATGTATCTTGACTTTTTAATTAATTATTAATTGATGAAATTAATTAAGAAAATTTAATGTCATCGAATAAGCCAACTTAATTTCTTTTCTTAAACTAATATCAATCCCAAAGTAATTTTAATATACCATTACTAGAACTAAATGGCCCTAGAAAGGGTTAATGTGCTTCAAAGATTATAAAGATTGTATTAAGCAATTATGTTTCAAAAATAAACTGTTGTACAGGGTCATCGAAAAAGAATGCCGGGATTTTGCAACCTTATTAAAAAATTAATTTATAAAAGTACGGAAATAATTCTTGTGTTGAAATTATTGTGAAAGAATGTAAGTTTTTCCTCCGGAGCCGACGGATACCCACCAGTGCATTCGTGGTTCTTCAAAAGTGAACGTTTGGTGTGGCTTGTTGTACGATCGCGCTGCTGGGCCTTTCTTCTTCACAGAGACCAGCATAACCGGAAACATTTATCAGGATTTGCTGGAAATTTATGTCTTTCCACAAATTGATGATTTGGAAGCTGTAACTGGAATATCATCGTTTTCATGCAGGACGGAGCTACTCCTCATTTCTCCCTATCTGTTCGTGAAGCCTTAAATGGATTCCCCAAATCATGGATTGGACGAGATGGCCCAATTCCGTGGCCTGTATAAAGCCCTGATCTTACGCCTCTGGACTTCTTCTTCTGGGGGAACATTGTGTACGGTGAAAACATTACTGATATCAGCCACCTCGTCGAATCATAGCCGCAATTGAAACTGTAACTCCACAGATCCTTCACAACACATGGAGGGAGATTGACTATCATCTTGATGTCTGTCGCGCGACTGATGGTGCACATATCGAAACGTATTGAAATGGGTATAAAACTGTGTACTTTTCTTATTATTTTAGTACCAAAGTTAGGGTCATATGTAATATAATATAAAATTTTGTAATCCCGGCATTCTTTTTCGATGGCCCTGTATATTAAATTGAAAATTATTAACGTTTTCTAGAGGGGGCGAAGGATATATTTTGGCCTAAGGCGCAGAGATGTATAAATCCGGACCTGCTCATGCGTATATTAATAACAAACCTATCAGTGACTTTGACGTAGCTCCTTTGCTCCTACTTAAGCAGCAAATGACGCATTTGAACCTCATTCTATAAAACTTAGCTCCACAGAAGCAAGTTAGAGGATATCGCATTGAAATTGCCTCGAATTTGAATAGTCGATTATCACGATGAGTAATCGTTAGCTTTCATAATAAGTTAATTTGAACTATTTTAAAGCTGTTTTCATTTATTAGGACTTGGAACTAATATTATTAGGGGAGAGTGGGGTAAAACCGGGTACCCTTGATTCTGGCGGTATTAGTTCTCCTTCCTAGCAGACAAATACTGAATTACACTCTACTAGTCAAGAAAAAGGAACAGACATAGTTTCGTGATGTTGCAGTTGAATTCACTGCATCTGTGAAAGTGTTTATTTGTATTAAGACGTCAACTCGGTACTGTTCGTTCGATTTTAAACTATCCTTATTTAATAATCATTACAGTTATAAAAACTATATTTAGCACAGCTTATTATACGTTTACTAAAGATTTATACCCTACCAAACTATCAAG
This sequence comes from Araneus ventricosus, assembly GCA_013235015.1. Classification (NCBI taxonomy): domain Eukaryota; kingdom Metazoa; phylum Arthropoda; class Arachnida; order Araneae; family Araneidae; genus Araneus; species Araneus ventricosus. The sequence goes on along the minus strand of BGPR01004138.1, from coordinate 57,985 downwards.
GTTTAGTCCAATAGTTACGCGGTTCTATTTCGTTTCTTATAAAGCCCTGAATACGACTCTTAAGCAGCGACACGTTCAATCGTCCGCCATTTTGTGGCTAACCGCCACTCTCTCCCTAAGTCTGCTATTGAGAAATACGGAGTTTCTTTTATTGAATGTGGATTTTTATTAACAAATGTTTACAGATTCTCAAATATAACTTAAATACCTGATGATATACATATAAAAAATCGTTTTTACCTTAAATAATAATTTATTTTTGTATTAAAACACATACTAGTAAATGCGTGTTTTGAAATAATTCTCGATCATTTTGAAAAATAATTTTATTCAATTTTTTTGCTAAGACTTTCTGAGTTATAAATTACTCCAAACAAAGGTTGATAAAAATCATGATTTTTTTTAAAAATAAAAACAAAATCGGATTTTTTTTATTTAAATCAGATTTTATTTTAGACGTATTCAGGGCTTTAGTTTCTTATAACCTCTTCACTCGGGGTTAAACCGGATACTCCAAGTGGCGTAAGACCGGGACAGTCAGTACTGGTAATTCATCCGATGAAGACGATGAAAACACAGCAGACGTTGATTGTTGATATTTTAATGATGTATTTTATGATTTAAATAAAGAAGAAGGGTTAATCCAGAATATAAAAACTGTCTTAGCAGGGCCCACGAAAGTTGCAGTGACGCAGAGGAAGAAGACAACTACTTTGCATGTGAATTTTGTAACTAATATTCGTAAATCACCATACAAAATAAAAATATCTACTACTTTACCGCTGAAAATCGAGTTTTCCTAATTTCCCATAGAGTTAACATGAGAGTGGGTAAAACCGAGTAGTATTACTTTTTTTATAAAAATATCATTAGTAAAAAAAGTAGTGCTTTTCTTGAAAGAGATATTGTATTTCCATAAACAATGAATATTTTAATAAAATTTGACAAGCTTTATGACGAAAAGTTTATCTCCAACAGGCCTTCGAGTCTTCGGTATCCGGCTTTACCCCCACTTTCCCCTATAAGACACGGAATAAAATCGATAATAAATCTTATAAATGTTATTAAGTTAATTCGAGTCGTTTGACTCTGAAATTAATCTGACCAAAATTGTTTTGAAATGGACCTCGAACTTCCTAAGGCCGGCCCTGGTGATAGTGACTTGTTTAGTTTTCTAAAGGCCCCACCCTAAACACTTGCCGGGGGCTCCTATTGTCTTTTTACGCCACTGGCCATCAGAGTTGATTAAAAGAACAATTATCGGCGGAAGACTCCTTGAATGAAGGGGCACATTTTCCGCATGTAAATTTGCTCTTCGGGTTCATTACAGTGCTTCAGCAGATTCCCAAAGGGTAGATCTACTTCCTCTATTTATGCAATGGCGGTTTCGCATCTCTAGTTAGCTAATTATCCATTCTCATTATTTATGTATACAGCAGATGACTAACACGAGGGTCATCAATCATTGAATGAATAGCAATACTTGATTCTTGTCGAATCTAACAGGTGTTCGTTGCTCAGCCAAGTTTCTAAAGATTTTATCACAAGCATAATGCCACAAAGCATGCGCAATAGTGTCGCGATCATTTTACTAATCATCCGTTAATATATGTTAATATCATTCCTTATTTATCTTTATTCAGAGTATTTTTGACGTAGGACTACGTTCCTTCCATTGGGGTCTCAGGAAGGAAAGTGACGCACACGTCAAAACTCCACAAAACTTGGTATGGAAGATCCTCTACATATCGGTAACTATATATGATGAAAACATAACTAATGTCTTATTTTAGAGATAAAGGGTAACAACAGAAGCTAAAAAAAACTTACGAGAAACGAAAGTGTCAGCGAGTAAAGTAGTCCTACGCCTTTAACATCAGCGGCTGTTTGAAAAGACAGCCTCCCGTCATTTTTTTTTTTTTACTTTCTCGTATACAAAATTTACAAAGAAAAATTAAACTAATTAATTTAAATTATTAATTAAATGAATAATTTATTTAATTAGTTAAATTTAATTGCAATAATCAAAAAAAATCGACCACACAAAAAAAAACAATTTTCGGCACACATCCGAGGCCGAAAAACACATTTTCGGAATTATGTATATCCGTCAATCTGTCTGTATAAGAACACCATAACTTGGAAGCACAAAAAGCTAGATGGATTAAATTTGGTATGTGGATTTTGGACGAAATCTGTCGATGGGAAGTACACCTTCTGTAGTTCCAATTGCATATGAAGACTTAAACTCAGGCTAGATAGATGAAATTCGGCATTTGATTTTATCACCAGAATTGTGTATCAGTATGATATTCTGAATCAAATCCATCTACAGGTTGGCCATCGCAAAAAAGCAATGACTTAGATAAATAAAATGTGATATGTTCTTTTGATATCAAAATTGCAGATCGGTATCAAAGTTTGTACCCAATCGACTGACAGTGGCGTAGCTAGAGTGAGTGGCGTTCGGGTCATAATGCGATTCCCCCCCGCCCTTCGTCATCAGTGGCTGAGCTTGTGGAAACGGCGCCCTTATTTTTTCGACATCTCATCGTATCTGACTTTAAAAAATGGCATAAACGCTTTAACATTTTGGCATTACGCGTTAACATTTTGGCATTACTCATTAACATTTTGGCATTACGCATTAACATTTTGGCATTACTCATTAGCATTTTGGCATTACGCATTAGCATAACTTGGATAACTGTGGCAATTCTGCGTTTTAATTTTCTGTGTTCTTATGTATTTAACCGTTTTTTGGTGTTTTTTCATTGGTGTCTGTTCAATTTTTCTACTCTGCAATTGATTTTTATCTCTCATGTGCATTTATTTCTTCGGACTTTTAAACTTCTAACGTGTTTTTAAGGATTTGGTGCTTGTGTAATCTTTTTTTAACCTCGCTTTTTTTTAAATTGGTCTTTTCATTTTATGTTTTAAATTTTTTTTGAAAATTAAAGTGTTTTTATGATATTACTACGACAGTATACGACTTTTAGAATCCTAGTGTGTGTTTTTAATGAATTTGAGATTGCGTGTTTTCGTTTTAAATTATCTATGCGTTTGCAAAATTTTTATGGTTTTGTGTTTTGAACTTTTATGATCCTCTGTATTCAACTTTTTACTTTCTCCTATACGAAGTATACAAAGAGAAAGTATTGTAATCTTCAAAAAAAATTCAACTTGAGATTTTGACGAATCTCCACGTTTTAGACCTCCCTGAGTCCGAAAAACACAATTTTGGAATGATGTCTGCCTGTCTGTGTGTCTGTGAACACGGTAACTCGAAAACTATTAAAGCTAGAGGTATGAAATTTGGTATGTGATCTTTACAGATAATTTGTAGGTATCTTTCAAATTTTGGACAAAATCCGTCCACAGGAAGTCTGTCCGTGTTTATCTGAACACGATAACTCAAAAACTTAAATAGCTAGATAGATAAAATTTGGTACACAGTTTCATCTTCAGAAATGTAGGTCCGTATCAAATTTTGGACTAAATCCGTCAAAGGGTTGACTGTCTGCCTGTCTGTATAATCCCATACTTGTGAACACGATAACTCCTTAACCCTCTTACCTAGATAAATAAAAGTTGATATGTTGGCTTCTCATCTTAATTGTAGATATTTATTTATTTATTCAAAGAAAGAACACTACAGACATGACTCCATTTACAGAGTGCATGATCAAAAACATACAAAAAACACTAGTCACAAAAAAAGTAACTACAGAGAATACAACAATTCAAAGCTCAAAACCACATTAATTATAAAAATATAAACACAAAAAGGTTTTAAAACGAAAACACGCAATTACAAAAGCACTGAAAACGCACTGAGGTTCCAAAAGTCCATGTTGCATACCGTCACATTAAAATTATGAAAAAAAATTACACAATTTTTTAAAAAAATTTAGAATATTAAATCAAGAAATCATTAAAAAAGCAAGGGTCAAAAATATGTATCCAATATGTGTCCAATTTTGGTTTCAACCGGTTGAAAAAAAAGGCGTTCAAATCGCATAACGATTTTCTTTACCTTATGCAAAGCCATTTGCGTATTGGCCAAGGGAAATTCGTTTTATGCCATTTGGCTTTATTTTTTCTCCGCCTATGCTAAAGAGTCATCTATGTTACTGTCGCTTTGTGTATCTTTTCCCCCACCTGCGTTAGGACGGATACGAGAAAGTTTTTGGGAGACCACTCCCGCTGGCTTTTTTCTAATGCGTTTTTTAATATCTTTATTGATTCACTCATTGTTGCTTCTGTTCTTTGTGTGTTTGTTGTTCATTGTACTCTGTAAATGGAGTAGTGTACTCTGTAGTGTACTTTTCTTTAAATAAATAAGCATTTTGTCACCATAACCAGTGACGAGGATAAGTGGCGCTTGTGAAATAATACGATTTTCTTTTTACCCCGGTCGTCATCAGTGGTTTGACAAACGTAACTGGCAGCAGGGATATGGTATTATTTTTACGCCCCCTTTTTATATTTCGCTCTAAAAATGGCCTAAACGCAGTAATGTCTTAACTCCATGGCGCCCCCTAAAACTGGCGCCTGGGACATTTATTCCCCCTTACCCACCCCCGGTTTCTACGCCACTGCAGACTGAGGTCCGAACTGTGAATTCGATTATCTTCAGCAGGGGCGGCGATTGGGTAGCAAAATTGGAGGGGCAAAAAATTTATAAACACCCAAAAGGGTACAGGGGTAGAAAACACCCCTGGAGTACGGGGGGGGGGGGGTAGACAACAAAATTTAAATATTTTGTTACAAAAGTAGCTAGCTTTCCCGGACACTATTGCTTTTTTATAATTCCTAGTTTTAGGCAGCTAAAATGAAGTAAAAATTTAATTTTTTCATCAAAAGTGGGGGGTCGCCACTGCCCCCCCGTGTCGCCGCCACTGCGCTTCAGTATACGACGAAACAAAGACGCGCCATATTGTGTGAGTATACGAGAAAGTCGAGGGGGAGAACACTCCCGTTTTTTATGTAAACTTAGTGCATGTTTTAAAAATATGAGTAACTTTATGGCGACTAAGGAGATAATTGGTAATTGTTTAAACTCGACCGTTCGACATTTCTTGTCTGCAAATTTGTTACGCAGTCAGGACCAAATGCTTTCTTCGATGTATTATATTCTGTAGGGCTTCGTAGCATGGGGATAACGAGGCAAGCGCTATGCAACTTATGAATACACAAGTCAGTCAGAAGCTTGCTATGCCGCATTTATTTCCATTTGCATGGCACCTCAAAAAGTGACAGAATGTTTCAACCGAAAGTCGCTGGACGAAATTGCTGAAACATTTCCACCCCGATAATCTGATTCATATGAACTTTCTTTATAATTATTGCGCTCGCTTCGTGCCAGGGGCCTCCATGCCCAGATTTCTCATAGGGCCAATCTAGGCCATGGTCTAGGTCGCAACCATCAGAGGGTGCTAATATAAAAGAGATTGCAATAAAATATTTACAAATTTCAGAACTATTTTGAAAAGACCTATAAAATACTGCTTTTTAAGCACATCTATGCACATTAAGCACTTGCGCTGGAAAGACGTGCCGCGTACGTCGAGATGATTTTGTCAGAAAATCGCCAACGACCTGTTGTACACGTCGGCAGCCAATTATCACAGAAGTAAAAATGACGTTCGCGGCACGTCGACTGACATTATTTACCGGAACACAGTTTCTCGCTGTTGCATTCTCTTCAAAAAGCTATTAGAATTCCTAAGTCGAAAATTAATTAGTGTAGAAGATATAAATATATATATTTCTATAAGGCATCGAACACTTTGTGAACCCTCAGCGAGTTACAATGGAACGTTTTGGCACTCGCATCTGCTAATTTCTTACCAGCGCAGGTGGTTAAATAAAATGGCGCAACATTTACGTTGCCTATCTTTATAGTTGCGAAGAATGTACCAGGGCAGGGAACGCAGAATTAAATGCTTCGGCATAGGGCACAGAATTGTATAAATCCGGCACTGGGGGCCTCAAAATCTGTTTGACATTGCAAAACTTAGTTTAGAAGATATTAATCTTTTTCCGATTTCTATAAAACATCGAACACTTTGTGAACCCTCGCAGCGAGTTACAATGGAACGTTTTGACACTCGCATCTGTTAATTTCTTGCCAGCACAAGTGGTTAAATAAAATGGTGCAACGTTTACGTTACCTATCTTTATAGTTGCAAAGAACGTACCAGGGCAGGGAACGCAGAATTAAATGCTTCGGCCTAGGGCACAGAATTGTATAAATCCGCCACTGGAGGCCTCAAAATATATTTGACATACATCTCAATGCAAAACTGGTAGCGGATTTAAGACATTGGGTGGAGGGAGGGGCCTCAAAACAATTTTGCGCCTGTACCCTCATATTTTCGAAATCCGCCACTGTTTGAACATATTCTATGCCTGCCCGACATTGATGCTCCCATAGAAAGAGTCTTTTTCTTGGATGAATAAGTTGTGGACGATCCGCAAAATTCATTTAGAAGATAAAGTTATTAAAGCAATGCTAATCTTAATATAAATAGAAGTCCTTGCATGTATTTATGTATGCTCCACATCTCCTCTTAAACCACTGCACCGATTTCAACAAACTCCGCACACTTATTAATTAAGACAAGGGGAAGATACCTGTGAACTTTTCAAAGTGCAAAAGTTAATTAAGCAGTCAGTTAATTAAAAATTAACCGAAACCGTTTTTCCGCAGTAACTTCGAAGCAAATTATCCCCCCAAAAATTTTTTATACGATCTTAAAGTTCGCAATTTTACCTTTTTACTGATGCAATATTATATCTGTAAAATTTTTCCTTCTATGTTTATCATTTTTCAAAATTTAACAAATAGTTGATTACATGAAGACGAATTTGAAGCAACGCAAATTTATAGCTACTTCGTTGACTTGGGTTAGACTTTGAACTAATTTAAATTATTTTCTGAAATTTATGCTTAGTTTTACAAATATTTTATATAAGAAGAGAAAGATCACCGTCAACTTTTAAATGTCAAAATTAAAATTTCAGTTAATCAGAAATTAAGCAAGATTTTGGCGTTTTCCGTGATATTTTTCGAAAATAAGTATTATCTCACAAAAGCTATTTTTACACCATATTAAAGTTTAAAAAATTAGCTTTTTAGTGACACAAGTTTCATTCTCGTTCACAATTGTTTTTTAGCTTCATCTTAATATTTTTTCAAAAATTAAATTGTGCTTAAAATTCATAATTTTAACACTTTTTTTTTATTGGTGAAGAACAAGAATATATACTGTTGCTAGAACACATTAACAGAATTTTAGAAGAAAACTAAAAGAAAAGTTTAGAAGCAGAGATTCATAATTTATACAGGAAGAACTATTGATCTAGTTTATTTTAACACTTTTTATTAATGAAAAATTTACTATCTAATTAGTTGTCCCAAAATATTAGTTAAAACCTTTTTTTATACTACAAGATTAATGAGCAAAATTTCAAGTACTTATAAAAAATATTAATAACTAATGGAGAAAATTAGAAATCGTCTGGTTCAATTGATGTTCTCATTTTAATTAAAAAATGTTTCAGACGATAAAAGAATTTTGAGTATTATAATTTTCTATACATAAGTAGTTTTTACATCAGAAACATTAGACATGGAAGTATTTTAATCCCGAACAACGCCGGGCATAACAGCTAGTTATCAAACTAAATTCTAAGAAATCCTTCCAAGGATTTCATTCGTGCTTGAAATCAACGGCAAATATACTGAAGCAAAAATTTGATCTTCAGGAAAATACAAGAACATAAATGATATATTTTCACCTGTTCATCCCTGTTTTTTTCATTGATAAATGAAAACTGAAGAAATGTGTCTTTTCTTAAATATACATGCTAAAACATAAAAATTAGTAGCTATTTTAAGGGGGGAAAATAAATGGTCACGTTATGCATGTCGCAATTTATGGATTCTAGCATATTAGCATTATCATGCTAAAAAAGTTATTTTTAGTACGCTAATAAAAGAATGTTCTTATTAAACTTATTTTAATCTGATTTGTAATTCAAGAACAGTAAAATAGTCGTGTGCGTGGAGGAGTAGTCTGAATTGAGTTACCCATGGGGTTTTGCACATCGAGCTGTAAGCAATCCTGTCACAGGTGTTCCCAAATTCACGCGGCAGGAGCGCATCGGTAGCAAGCTACCTCCCTTGCAACCTCACCGCGGAACGCAACATTTGCTCTTCACTCGCCCCAGATTTGTTTGGGGGTCCCTCTCGGACCTGCAACGACACTACCTCAGACCTTTCCAAAGGCATCTGCGCAACCAGTGCGCATGCGTGGCCTCTAGTGCAAACTCACCACGCACACGGTAAAATGACCTTGCCTCATAATATATATATAAGACATGCATTTTTAAAACTAAAATAGTGGTAGATTAAAATGCATGTTGAATTCAATACAAATATTCTTTTTACTGATATGATGATATTATACTATGAAAGAAACATATTTTTATATAAGAGATACAATATAATGCATAAAAGCAACAACAAAACGATAAAATATCAATATATAATGAAGGAATTAACAAAATAAAAATTAAATGGTCCTTAATCGCTCATTGGTTTTCTTTCAATTAAGTTCTGAAAAGTAACTTTATTAATAAATACAAGATTAAAGGTTACTTTTCAAGCATTATTTCTAGAGAAAAATTATTTGGTGTATCTGCTGGAATCAGTGATATTGTTTGGTTATGCGTATGAATAAAAAGATTTCATTTGATTTTATCTATTTTGCGTAAGTTTCGTAACAATTCTATTAAAATTTGCAATTTTCAAGTATTAATGGAACGTGATCTTCACGAATTTATGACAAACACATAAAAGGTTATTTCTTTTTCATTAGTTATTTTGAGAAGGAAGTTTATTCCACACGAAGAGATCCTTTGGTTATGTAGAGGGCGCTCGTGCAGCACTGCAATTTTGTCTACCACCGTCTGCGAAAACCGATCAAGATCTGCATTTCTTAAATGATTTTAACGAGAATTAGCAGCGAGAGAGTAAAATAAAAAAAATAGAAAAATTTCTATTATACTTTTTCAAATGATGGAAAATGTGTAAGCGAAATAAAACAGTGATTCTTAACCTTTTAATATCTGGAATCCGACTTCCCGTTTCAGCTTTATTCCTGCCTCGTTTTCAGCTATTTTGTTCAGTTTTGCCTCTTTTTTTCCAATACACTGCAGCGTTTTGAAATATCAATCCAAGCAATAACCTTTGTAAGTATTGATCTATTTTTGACATAGTATATTTCTTATTTTCGGCTCATAATCCATTTTCTCGAATTTTTCCCATGATTACAGAGTGAGGAACTGAGATGAATGCAAAATGAGGAACTGAGATAACTACAAAGTGATAACTGTTTGTATCACAGCATTTTTATCACGGCGAGAAAGGAAAACACTCAAGTTGTAAGAAGATATAAAAACCAGAGGGGACGAGGTGGAGTCTGTAAAAGGGGGAATGAATATTTACTGACCGAAGTCTGTAACAAGTCATTGCGTTGCAGCCACCAAATAGAGAGTGGTATGCATAACTATTCTCTCAAATATTATCGTAACCCACAAGAAAGCATCTACATTGTTATGTCTTCCCTAAAATTGATATTTCTGTCTTAGAGATAATTCGAACTTCTCGGCGAATATACACTTTTACGATTGAAGCTCAACCGCGGAGTGAATTGTATAAGGAAAAATCTTTTTGGATAACATATATTTATGCTTTAATTTACGAAAAATATGTTCTGCAGCAATAACTTTTTTTTAAACGACAAGCAGCCATTTCATGTAACAAAGAGCTATCAATGTGTTGTCACCAATAGCCACGCAGAAGGAGAAATATTCTTCTAAGCGTTCTTTAAGGATTTCTTAAGCATTCTTCGGGGAAACTAGCTGACAAATTTCATCGTGCATTGTGAGATTGGATTAAAACGCTTAGTGCTTGCTAAATCTTTCAAATGTCCTCAGGTTGATGTTCTATGGAAAATAGAATGCAGGAGGGAATCTTTATACCCTTAATTCGATTAAAAATTCTGTAGTCCGTCTTCAGTAGCCCTCGTGAAACTTCGAAATTGGGTATAAATTCAATCTCAATATATTTGGAAACATTTTTAATAAAATGAAAATTTTTACCACTTACTATAAACAACTAATGTTTTTATAAAATATCCGCAATCTAAAGGCGATGTAAAGCATTAAAATCTCACTGGTAATGGAAAGCTTGCTGTACTCTACAGAAGAGCGAATCGAAAGAATTGATAGTAATGCAACAGAGGTTCGATTGAAAATCGATCGCAGCGCCTCTTGATGGAGTATTCAACGCCTTCTGGAGAGCAAGTAGTCCAGTCAACGAAGGCCAAAAATCGTCGAATAGAAGAAAAGAAAATGGGGTGTAGTTTTGAAATTTGGCACAGTTGTTGGAGATAGTGTCCTAAACGAAATACTAAAAGTCCCCGCCGGTGGGGGGTTTAAAGGGGGCGTTTTCAGTGTTCTTAAATATCTCGAAAACTATGGGTTCTATCAAAAAACACTCCATGGAAAAATTAAACTATATGAAATTTCCTACAAAACAAATCCTACTTTGCTTCTGTAACATCAATAGTTTAGAAGATACAGGGGGATTTTAAAGTTAATATTTCTAAAATTCCTTATTGTAATGGTAAAATCGATTAAAAGTGCTGAATCAACAACCCTCATAATAACCTCATACCTATATAATAATTATACAAGGGTAGTATTGCATGTGTCGTAGGGGGAGAACAAACCCATTTGATGAACAATTATGCTCCTTTCCACCCCTCACATCCGTTCCCCTTCACAAGTTTCCTTCTACTCGTAGTCCAGTGAACGAATTGTAAATTTTAAAGAAAACATTGTAGTTTTGAAATTCGGAATTAGGCACAGTTGCTGGGGAGAGTGCCCTAAACGACATACTAAAAGTCTCCGCTGTTGGAGGGTGCTCAGGGGGTTGAAAGGGGGGAGGCTCAGTTTTTCTTAAATATATCGAAAACTATGAATCCTATCGAAAGAAACTTAAGATTAAACTAAATTAAATTTCCAACAAAAATAGTCCTACACATTGTTCTTAGGATGAATAGTTTAGAATATTATAGCAGTTTGAAAAAGTACATTATTTCAATAAGTGGTTGAAAATGTTAGTTTTATATTTATGAAAGAAAGTTTGTATTTCAAAATAGCGGCTATCTATTACAATATATCTATAACATATTATATCTTTCTATAACATAATATCTGCCTAGATATAATATTACATAATAATATATCTATAACATATTATATCTTTCTATAACGTATACAGTGATCTCTCACTTATGCGCGGGCGCAGGGGACAGCGAAAAAAACGCGCATAAGTGAAAAAACCACCAAAGGGAGGGTGAAACACCAATACAGTGTACATGTATTGTTAATTAATACTATGTATATACTACTGAAAAATGTAAATAAGATGTTACAAAATTCAAATACGTGTATAATTTCCGTTAATTATTTTTTAAGAACACAAAGAAAATGGAAATGTTCCTGATTTTTAAAATCGCTCTCAATGTCGATTCTGGGACATTAAAATGCTCCGCTAAAGCTTTTTTCGAGGTGCATGGATTTTCTTCCAATTTTTTTTAAAAACATCGATTTTAAACGAAAGCGGAAATTTCGTTCTTTTCGCCATTTTAAAACGTAACAATCAAACCAAAACTCCGAAGAAGGTTCTTTCGTTAGCGATCAATGCCACGTGGTACGTATAGTACTAACCTCGCTAATTGGCTGCTGTATAAATGCGACTTTTACTGACGTCAGTCACAAGAACCCCCTCGTACAGCCCTGTGTATAAGTTAGAGGAATGTGCTCCTGGAATCTGAACAATAGAAGAAGGTCGAGGGAATGCATTCCTAGAAGCAGAACAAAAAAGGTTTTTGTTCTGCTTTCTTGCTCTGCTGAAAAAAACTTTTTGTACTAAGAAAATTTTTGCGATGCGCATAAGTGAGAGGAGCTTTTTTAGGGCAGCGCATAAATGCATAAGAGTTATCATTGTTTTCCTATATCCCTGACCGGGACCGCAAAAAAACGCGCATAAAAGAGAACGCGTATAAGTGAGAGGTCACTGTATATACATACATAAAAATATGCATAACCCATTTTTACACTTGCTCGTAATTAAATTTCACCATGTTTTTCTAGTATATGATCACGTTCGAGCGCATCCTCTTCTTCTAGAAGTACACCTTTGGTACAGGTATCATTAAAGGTGCCAAAACAGAAACACATTGCTAAACGTGTGTTGCTCCGCCGCTCCTTTGGCTGGAGGAATTGAGGAAAGATCAGCTCTGATCTTGGTTGATGATTTGAGAAATGCTGCATATCTACGGCTATTCAAATTATGTTCATCAGCAACGGCTTTGTACTAGGAACATCTTCTCACCGGCTTGTGAGATATCATCTGGTGTTGATGAAGCTTATATAAGATGTCAGCAATGCTTTTATCTGGTTTAGTTGATTATTGAACATTGTAACTATAGAGCTTTGATTTTTCTATAAATATCCGGTGTAATGTCGCAGTCACGGAACGCATGGAGAAGAAGAATGGTTTGGGCAAAAGAAAGCTCTTTCTGCAACTTTCTTGTAAAAAATAATTCAGCTTCTACTTTTCCCTTGCCAGGCTTCATAACATAAATGTTACTTTCTGGTGGTGCCAAAGCAATCAGTAACACGACTAGGTCTAAGTCTTTCGCTTGGGATGAGAAGTTGCTTTCTCTAACCCAGATCTCAAAATATAAGTGTCAGCAACCCCTGAAGCGACTGTCGTTTCAATTCATTTAATAGCCATTTTCTGTGTTAGTAATTGAACATGCCTGGTCTTATTTCTTCAGTGGCAAGAAAATATTTCTGTTGAACTGTGACAGACTGGTTGCGAGCTTTTAAGTTAAACTCTGCATAGATATGTAGATTTAGATTATATTATCTAAATACATGCATTGGGAGCGTTAACAGAACCAAAAGACTGAGTAAAGGGATCTAGTGGAGGGAACGGAAGTCAGGGATGGAAGGGAACACGATTGTTAATTAAATATGTTTGTCGCCACCCCCCACCCCCATACCGCCACTACTCTCGACACATACAATAATACCCTCGTATAACTATTGTATAGTCATGAGGTCTTTCTGATTGTTGCTTCAGCACTTTTAATTCATTTTACCATTACAATAAGGAATTTTTGAAATATCCACTTTCAAACACCCCTGTAACTTCTAAAATTTAATTCTGCAAAACATTTAAGACTAGTTTTGTAGGAAATTTAATGTAGTTTAACTTTAAAATTAATTTTTTTAGCTAGGATCCATAGTTTTCGAGATATTTAAGAAAAAGTGAGAAATCCCCCCTTTCAACCCTCCTGAGCACCCTCCACCAGCGGGGACTTTCAGTATGTCGTTTAGGGCACTCTCAACTACAACTGTGCCGAATTCCGAATTTCAAAACTACAATTTTTTTTTTTTTTTTAAATTTACAATTCGTTGACTGGACTACGAGTAGAAGGAAACTTGTGAAGGGGAACGGATGTGAGAGGAGGAAGGGAGCATAATTGTTCATCATATTGGTTTGTTCCCCCGAGGACACATGCAATATTACCCTTGTATAATTATTATATAGGCATGGGGTTATTATGAGGGTTGTTGATTCAGCACTTTTAATCGATTTTACCACTACAATAAGGAATTTTAGAAATATTAACTTTTAAATCCCCCTGTATCTTCTAAACTATTGATGCTACAGAAACAAAGTAGGACTTGTTTTGTAGGAAATTTCATATAGTTTAATTTTTCCATGGAGTGTTTTTGATAGAACCCATAGTTTTCGAGATATTGAAGAAAACTGAAACAGCCCCCTTTAAACCCCCCACCGGCGGGGACTTTTAGTATTTCGTTTAGGACACTACCCCCAACAACTGTGCCAAATTTCAAAACTACACCATTTTTTTTCTTCTATTCGACTATTTTTGGCTTTCGTTGACTGGACTACTTGCTTTCCAGAAGGCGTTGAATACCCCATCAAGAGGCGCTGCGATCGATTGTCAATCGGACCTCTGTACTTCGTTGCGTTACTATCTATTCTTTTCATTGGCTTTCTGTAGAGTACAGCGAGCTTTCATTTACCAGTGATATATTAAATCGTTACAACACTTGGCTGATAGTACATCTTTAATTGAGTACCAGCACAAACATGCGCTTCTACTCAGACTGAATGCTTTGAATAGTGTGAGGGGAAAAAAATGAATAATGAAAGCTAAGTTAGCCGTCTGAAGTATGGCTATGAAAGCCGCTGTATTTTATGAGGAGGAGTAGATATAGGTGAGAGTAAAAATGTGAAAAACAATGAAAGGTGATCGAATTATTAGAGGGTGTGTTCGGAAGAGGGTATGTCACCTTGAAGTGCGTGTATGAGTGGTTTAAACGCTCCCGAGAAGAGCGGGACACCATTGAAGACGCCCCCAAACTGGTCGGCCTACAACTGCACGCACCCCGGACAACATACAGAAATTGAAGGAATGTTTGGACAAGGATCGTCGTGTGACAGTTCGAATGATAGCGGAGGAAGTGGGAATTGGTCGTGAGACGGCCCACCTTATAGTGACCCAGGATTTGGGTAAACGCAAGCTTTGCTACCGACTCGTGCCCCACACTTTGACGCCGGAACAAATGCAACTTCGGCTTGACGCCTGTGGAGACCTCATCGACATGGCGGATAGAGACTCAAATTTCTTGAAAACCATCGTCACTGGTGACGGGACCTGGTGCTTGAGGTACGACCCCGAAGGCAAGCGTCACAGTATCGAATGGCGGAGTCCAGGGTCGCAGAAAAGCAAGAAGGCGCGAAGTGAGAAATCCCGCATCAAGACAATGCTCGTGGTGTTCTTCGATTCTGAAGGTCTCGTCCATACAGAATTCCTCCCTTAGGGCACCACATTAAATGCCTCCACGTACGTGGAAATACTGAAACGTCTGCTGCAACGGATCAAGTGGATACGCCACTAGTACGCCAAGCAAGGCGACTGGACTCTATTCCACGACAATGCCCGGCCACACACTGCCTTTCTGATGCAGAATTTCCTGGCCAAGAGGGGAGTTGTGCCCCTGAATCACCCGCCCTACTCCCCAGACTTTTTCTTGTTCCCAAATTGAAATCAGCCCTGAAGGGCCAGAAGTTTTCGCACATTTCGGACATCCAACGTAATGTTACGACCCAGCTGAAGGCTATCCCTAAAGATGGCTACGACAGGAGTTTCCAGGACTTGTACAGCCGTTCCCAGAAGTGCATTACCATCGATGGGGATTACTTCGAAGGACAATAACAGCTGTTTCATTAAGACAACAATCCATTGTAACTATAGATATTCACCGAAAGGTTGTACTATAATAACGTATGAACGTGTGTTATAAAAATGATGGCGATATCGCGAATGCTTTTGCTGCTTATTTTAGCTCTGTTTTCAAGACTAGCACAGACTTTGATTGAAATGATGAATACAAAAGCACCTGCGTCGGTAATCTTGTTAAAATCGACAGCGTAACTTATGATGATGTGGTTTTGGCAGTCAGGGAATTGAAATCTTCCCTAACTGCTGGTGTAGATAACATTCCTTCTTTTATTATTACGGGATGCGCAAACTTTAATTTATCCCCTTCTTGTTCTGTTTAACCTGTCGTTGAGAACAAAAGTATTTCCTATATCTTGACAAATTCCGGAGTACCCGCCCCTCAAAAAGGGGCTACCTCCATTCTTGACGAGTACTGAGTCCAACATGGCGAGAAGTATCTGACAATGAGCTGAATAGGATTCATTTCGGCAGTGAGGAGAGGCAGGGAGGGGGTGCGTAGATTGGAGCTTCTTTGAAGCTAGGTCTTTCGCACGGTAGCTCTGAGAAGAACTGGAAACAGTTCTGAGAAAGTCAGGAGTCTAGAGGTGGCCAGAAGAGAAGATCTTGAGACGGAGTGGAGGAGAGTGAAACTGTGAGAGCTTAACTGTGTATGGTTAATATCTGAGGAGGGGGCCGTAGGAGTCGGAAAATGAGTAATGTAAACAAGCTGCGGGGAGGGGGACAAGATACATTACTATTACAGAAGAATATTTCTCGGTCTTTTTATTATGGGATCGGGGATATAATTAGGAATAAGTTGAATTGCTGCATTTTCGTGCGTGTCGAGAGCATTAAAGAATTTTGTTGCAATTTTAACAATGAATTCCTTTAGAGAAGGGTAGTTAAGTGCTTTACGCATTTCGATGTTGGAGATATACCATTTCGCATTGCAGATTGACCGAATTACTGAGTGATATTGAACGTCAATTATTTTAATGCTGGTTTTAGCGGCATAACACCAGATCGGACAGGCATAAGTTAGAATGGGACGCAAATAGGAGTTGTAAACAAGTAACTTCGTTTCCCTAGGCATTTTAGATTTCCGACATATTAATGGGGAAAGTTTACGCGCGGTGTCTCGGAATTTATTTTGAAGGTAGATAAAATGGGGTTTCCAAGTTAATTTGCAATCAAGAATAAGACCTAAATACTTACATTCCTGAGACCAGGGGATAATTCTGTCATTAATCTTAATGGGGGGAAGCTGGAGTACCTACGCGCATTAGCAAACATAATAGCTTCAGTTTTTGAGACGTTGATTTCTATTTTCCATTTAATGAACCAGTCCTCAAGTACTTTAAGATGGCGATTAAGTGCAATTTGAATATAATTGGGATTTTTGTTCCGGGCAAGTATTGCTGTGTCGTCTGCGTACATGCATAATAAAGTATTGAATTGTTTGGGAATGTCATTAATATACAGGGCAAAAAGAGTCGGGCCAATTTTCGACCCTTGAGACACGCCTGCATTAATGTTTTTGGTGCTTGAGAGTTCATTCTTGACTCTAACTGCAAATTTTCTTTCTAGTAAATAAGAATCTATTAGCTTAATAAGGTAGGAGGGGGTCTTGTAGTGTATAAGCTTATGGATAAGTCCATCTTACCAGAACCTGTCAAACGCTTTGTGGATATCTAGGAAAACAGACCCTGTTTTCTGTTTATTTGCAAACCCCTCTGTGACATATTCAACGACTCTAATAAGTTGGTGAGAGGTAGATAGTTTTTCACGGAAACCAAATTGTTCGGGACAAAGTACGTTATTTTCCTTGAGATAATTATTGAGTCGTTTTAGGATCAAGTGCTCAGCAATCTTGCTTAAACTTGGTAATAGGGAGATAGGTCGATAGTTGGTTGTATCTGTGGGGTCTTTCCCTGGTTTTAAAATCGGAACTACAGTGGCTGTTTTCCACCTAGTAGGAAAATGACCAGGGGTCATAATCTTATGGATAATTGGGGTTATTGTTAAAATAGTATGTGAGGGCAAGTTTTTAATCATTTTATTGTTTATTCCATCGATGCCTGGGGCTTTATTAATACTTAGACTTTAATGCAGTCTAGGACTTCAGATGGGAGAGGGGGTCAAAGTCTTTACAGACTGAATTCGCTTCGGTACGAAAGCGCATGACAGAGTCAGCAACTAATTCCTCAGTGTCAGGATTGGTAATATTGTTTAGAGTAAACTGTGCCTCAAGGCTTTCGGCCAAGAAGTTTGCTTTTTCTAAGTCAGTGTTAGCAATACCTCCCGGTCCATTAAGAGATGGAATGCTTTTAGTTTTCTTTTTAAAGGGGGTCACAAATTTCCAAACCGTGCTATCAGTGGCGTTGACATTCAAAAGCTCATTTGTGAAGGCATCGGTTTCAATTTTCTGATCAAGTTTTTTAATTTGTTTGTTTAATTTGTTAAGTTTTCTCTTGAGGACTGGGTCTCGGTAGGTTTGAAACATCTTCCTGGCAAGATTTCTCTCAAAATTCAATTCCCTAAGTTTACTATCATGATAAATGTAATTTTCCTTAACTGGATTAGAAGTGGAAATCTTGGCATTAATTATTTCATCTTCAAGTCTACATACTATACTATCAAGATGCTCCGCCGTGTTTACAAAATGCGGGTTAATGAATTCAGAGTTTTTAAGAGTATCTTTGAATTTTTTCCAATTAGTTTTTAGTTTTCCAGGATATTTAGGGATCGAGTATTGCAGAAAGAAATTAAGCGTAATTAGATTATGTTCAGAGCTGAGTTCGGAAATAGAATGAATTTCATATGGATAGAGAAAATTTTTGACCATAGCGAAATCAATAGTATTTGCAGAGTTTGTGCCGAATCTAGTTGGGGTGCTTGGTGCCGCCTGTAGAGCAAATGCTTTAATGGAGTTCCCTCTTGGACAATCATAATTGCAACCCCAGGAGGTGTGATGCGCATTGTAATCTCCGCAGAGTATTTGATTGGGGCTGATTTGCAATAAAACTTCAATATCAAAGGTGAAGATAGAAGTATCAGAAGTGGGGGGAACGTAAATCGAGGTTAATGTGATTGGATCCTGATTTTTAAAATTAATTGCAACAACACATGCCTCCACGTAACGTAGATTCGGAGGGATAATTTGATTATGTGGAATATTATTTCTGATTAAAATTGCTGTTCCACCACTGGGGTGTTGCGGATGTTGATTAGCTCTGTATGAATAGTAGGAATTGTAATTTGAAAGGAAGATTTTTCGGTCTGGTCTCAGGTGGGTTTCTTGATGGAGTATAGCATCGGGGTAGTACTTGTTTACAAATAATCTAAACTCATTGATTTTAGTTTTTATCCCATTTGCGTTCCAGAAAACAATTTTGAGCATCTTTGAGTTGAACATTACGGATCGTCAAGGAAGTCAGAACTGGCACAAGCATTCATTAGAAGTTGTAATTTATCTGCAGTATTGTTAGCATATTTCATTGCTTGCAAAGCTGCAATTAATTGTGGGGCTTCCTTCATAAGTTTTTTTAATTCTTTTAATGCAGTCATAAGAACTGAAAGGTCATTGTTACCCGAAATTGCGGGTGTTGGGGGATTATTTACATTACTCTCAATGCACGTACTTGCAAACGCTGCTGATTGATTGTTTACATTATTTGAGCACAGCCTGTCTTATCCAACAGAGATTTTAATTGTAAATTTCGCTCGAATGTAATGAAGAGTGGTAATGGTAAGTTGACCCACTACTATTATGAAGTGGCTATCTCAAAACATTTCGTCTAGATTATTAAATTTTATTAATTTAAATAACGCAGTTGTGTTATTATCCACATTATTTACAAATCTGGTGTACTTTTACTCAATAGAAACTGAGATACAGATATTATGGTCATCGTCAAATAGTAAGGTAGCGCGTCTTATTGTGTAAATATAATCAAATTCACATACGCATGGGTTCTCATAACAAGTATCTTGCTTATTATATCTGGTGTCATTCCATCCCTCATATGCAGAGATATTTCTATAACACACATTCTGAAAAACCGTGTGTAGCAGTGCCACAGAGCAGGTTGGCCGCCGGGCAAACGTGACCCATGCGAAATGGGCTAACTAGCCCCATATGGCCTTTTTTGAATCTCATGTGTGTAGATTAGTTTATTTCATTTCTATTAACCTCCCATTTTGAAGCAACACGAGGACTATTTTGGGACGGATTTCTTTTGGACGGGCTATTTGGACTCCTCATTTTGAACCGCGGTCAGATGACAAGGACGACGCCTGATCTGGTGCCCCCTCTCCAAACTTCCGCGCCACGCCAGCGGGTGGGCATTTGTCCCCGACGGATTTAGCGTACACCAGGGCCGGTTACACGGCGTACTTCGGTGGAATCGGGTTTCGGGTCTGGAGCCCTCCGGCCCCTTACCACCAGACCACCTCGGCCCCTCTCATGAATGTAGAGATTTATTATGAAAGCATTTCGTTAAACAAAGAGGCCCTAAAGTAAAAATGAATTATCTTTCTGAATATTATTTGTAAAAATGGAAATTGTAATCTACAAGCAAAGAAAAAAGCGATAGTTTATAAGTGAGCAAATTTACTCACTTAAGCAAAAATTTGAAAATTCTAGCTGGTTCTTTAACGAACGCTGCTTTTTCAATGACACTATATAAGAAGGAAGGCGGGACAATACACACTTGTCTGGAGTGGCAGCGTTATATACCCGAAAGTTTTAAATATATAGCGACTGGGCCAACCTGCCCCGTTTTGCCCTGTTGTTTATTATCAGCTCCTAAATTTTCGCAGCTATTGGAGGGAGAAATGGTACGTTGATGTAATACGACTAGTAATCAGTCATTGGCGAATATTATGCTTCGTTATTATTAATTAAGGATAAATAGAAATTTAACGGCAATCCGAGAAATTGCTGACACCATCCCAATGACTCCAAGAACATCAGAAGATCCAGAAGAGTGACCAACAGCTAACCCTCACAAGGCCTACTGCCCACCACACTGACTCCCGAGCTAAACCGAATGGCGATGTTTCACTAGGGTTACCATACGTCCGGATTTCACTCGCACATCCGCACCAGTGTCCAGATCTTCTAAAGTATTCGGATTTACGTCAGTAAATGCGGTATAGAAATTCGGTTGTAATTGAGAAAAATTGGCGCATTCGAAAAAGCTGACGTCATTCCCCCAAGGAAAGAAAATTCATTGTTTACATCCATTGTTGATGAAAAAGTGGTTGAGACCCCTTACCCAGACCCCAGTTCAAATTGAAAATTAAAAGGATTGGCAGTTTTGTTTTAATTCTGTTTTTCATGAATATAATTTTGAATTATCGAATATTTATAAAAAATTTATACTCTTTGCTTTCTGACGTCTTAAATTTGTTTTTACTTCCTCAGACTCCGTGTTAGTGTTATGAAAGAGGGTCTAGGCAGCTTTTAGAACCTTATACTATATTTTGACCTCTCCTGAAAGGCCATTCCACCCCCTCTGGTGTGCCCGGATTTTAACCAAAAAAATTATGGCAACCCTATGTCGCCCTTAAGTAAATTTAAATTCCCATTATATAATACCTCACTCTCCTTTCTTATTTCCTTCTCTTAACTTTTCTCTTTTTTTCAATTACATATTATGCATTAGTAAACATTATTATTTTATAATATTAATAAGCCACTTCCAATTTTGCTATGTATCTGAATCTGTAACGTCACTTTATCCCAACAATAGCAAGGTCCGGAGATTAAGAACCCTGAGTTCAAACATTTAGTTAACCCACAGCACCATCACCATAATTTGGAATTTTAAAAATCAAGCAACGAAATTTCGATTAAAAATTTTGTTACATACTGGCCTGCAAAGATATTCATTGTGTGTCGCGAGCTTGACATCCTCGCTTTATACTAAAATTGTAAACTGTTATCAAATTTTGATAGCAATAATATAAATAAATTTAAAAATGCAAGGAGCTAGAAGGGCAAATTTAGCATGCGGCTTTATGTCATCATATAGATCAGCGCTTCCCAACCTTTTTGGTTGTGCGAACCACCTGTTGTGTTAAAAATTGACATGATTTGAGGACAACTAACTAAATATACAAGTTAAAAAATACGAACAAACTTTATATATTATATGCACGTATATGTCAGTAATTAGTAAAGCTCACTGTAAAAGGATTAAAAATACATTGTTTATTAAGCAAAAAACGCGTGACGACTCTTGAAGTACCCTTAACCGTTCCGCGACCCAGTAATAGGCTATCTGAGGCCCACAAGTGGGCCCCGGCCCATAGATTGGGAACCGCTGATATAGATGATTCTTGGAATCCGAAATCCTCCACGCATTTGCGCATGAGTCAGGCGGAGTTGAGTTGGTTTCACCAAAATAGGGGTGAAGTGAAAAAAGGAAGGGGAGATGCTCACACTGCTTAGTGTGACCTAGAGAAAAACTCCAGTAATGCACTTAAATCTGTTACCAGTAAAATCGTCCAAAAGTATTCGTCTTGGCATTTTAAAACGATGAGTACCTATATCAAAGTTTCATTCAAATCCGTCAACGGATTGAGCATTAGTCAATCTGCCTGTTCGATAGCATGCTTGTTGAGTCAATGAAGTCGTCGATATTAGAAAAATAAATGTTTATTAAAAACTCAAAATATATTAAGCATAAAAACAATTGGTACCTCTAAGATGGGTATCACCACTTCAACTATATCACCGCTGTGGCGGGTGATTTCATTTTGACCATTTCGCAAGGGCAAATGGTTAGTAAAATTAATGCATAGACTGAGATTACCAAACCGCAAGGGCGGATATTATTTATACAGTTCCATAGGTTAACCAACCCTAGGGTGGGTAGTATTTTATGAAAAAAAGGACCACTGCTATGACGAGTGGCTGATGCACAGTTGGATTGGTTTAATCTAGTGTTCCTTAAGCATCGATAGCTAAACCTATGGTTCGCAGCACGAATTAACTCGGGTTATGTCCTTAAGCGGTTAAATGGAATGAAAATTTACAGTAGCACATCAACCCAGTTGCACGAATAACAACTTTACAAGTCATATGCTGCATGATATATACGATCAGTGGCAAATCCAGGATTTTGGACCGGGGGGGGGGGCTGAGGTCATGGAAATTTTGTATCTTCGTGACCTCATGGCTTATGTATCTGAAAACACTTTAACTTTGCTCAATTGACAATAAGAATCACACAAAGGACACAACAATACTTTCGATAATTTAATAAAGACTCAATGAAATAACTAGCCAAAAAATGTTTTCGAAGCGTTAACGCTACAAGTATGAGAGGAGTGTCTACAAAAGAGGGGAAATTTTCGATCCTGCCAAGCCACAAAGCAAATGTTGCCACATTTTATTTTTTAAAAAAAAGATATTGAGAACAAACAGGTGTAATGATTAGAAAAAAATCAATAATTTTTATTTAACTCTGAGGGGGATGCAGTCCCCCCCCGGATTCATCACTGTATACGATGCTGGCAAGCAGGATGCAATATCAACAACAAACCTTTCGAATTCTTTAGGAGTATTGTAGGAAAATAAGTAAGTATTCAAAGAACGTTTCATCTGATGCGATACACGCTTCGTATGTAGTTATTCATAGGTTTTTTCCTATTGTAAATTTGAATTCCATTCAATGTGTGTTGTACATTTCATCTGGTGTGTCCTCTTCATTCAATTAAATTTCTTTTATTTATTCTTTGGCAAAGAGTCTTCTGTAACGAATTCTCTATGCATTTCTGGCCCCATGTTATGTTGCGAAAATGACTTGCTTCTGTATGCCTGACCTACCCTTTTATTTACACCACGTTTCTTTTTTTAAAAAAAAATCATCTGTATAACGTCGCTTAACAAGCAACACCACCTATCTCAATTTTTTGAAATTTGAAAGAAGAATACTCAATTTTTCGCAACCAATAGCGACTATTTCTAAATTTTTTCATATCTGGTAGGAATATGCAGTCTCATCTTTTATGTCCAAAGAAAGCAGATTCTTTCATCATAACGATAACAGTGGTAAAAACACGTGACAGAAAGATTGGATGAAATAATGATACTGGTTTGAATTTCCTTACAGCAATAAAGCATTATTGTAAATTGTGTTAAAACAATTTTGCAAAAATATTAATATTAAAGAAAAAAATTGCACGGAAATATAACTGGTATTACTGATAAGATAATATTTTGAATTTTAAATTGATGTAAAAATAGTTTTTGTGCTATATTATGCTCCGGTGATCCTGAGGAAAAACATTAAAACTTCAATAAACTAATATATAATAACAATCTAATTTACAATTTGAAAAAACCTTCCATATCGAGTACCTACTACCGAAACAATAACTGCGAGACAAATTTGGTAGCTCTAAGTCCAATGGAATGTTTATAGCGATTTTCACGCCACGCAATTTACAGATAATATGTCAGGCTAAAATAAAGCATTATCACATAAAAGTAAGAGAGATAAAACCCTCAAGACCAGAGGCTCCCAACATGTGGAACGCGTACCCTTGGGAGTTCGCGAAATCTGAGTCGGTAATGGAGGACACAAGAAAACAAAATGGATTAAAAAAGTTATAGAGTTTTGTTTCCCAAATTCCTGTGAAAAGGTAAAGTGAAAGTTGTGCAAATCTAAATTTACACTCAAAATAAGAAAAAAGAAAGATAAAGGGAACCTGGTATAAAATTGATATATTGTCTTCACCAGCCCCTATTATGCATGAACTTCATTGTCTTCGCAAAAGCTGTAGCTTCCCTGGACACCATTGTTGTATGCTTTTTATTTTATTTTCTAGCTTAGACATTAATTAAGCTTATTAATTTTGAGTCATTTGACTCTGCAGCTTAACTAAGCCCTTAACATTATTGTTAAACAAACTCATTTCCATTGACACATGGTTGAAGGGAGGGGTATGACAGTAGGGGGTATGCGAGAGAAAAAAAGTTGAGAACCCCTGCTCTAGACCGAAAGATAGTAGCATGAAAATGTTTTAGGTTCGATTGATCTGTTTTTATATTATTTTATAAAATTTACTCTTAATTATATAGCAACGATAAAGAGCACACATAAAAAAAAGGATTTAATACCGGCGCACTGCGGGTGTGTTTAACCTTGGAATGGTAACATTACTTTGCAGTTTGAATTGGAGAAAAAGTCAATTTGACTCAATGTTACCAATTCAGGGTTAAATGCAGTATAAAACCAATGTTGTAAAATATATGAATAATATTTTTAAAAATTTATTAAAGTTAGACACAAAAAGTAGCAACAGAAATAAAATTTGTATCATTGTAAAGCTAATTTTTTGCATTTTAAAGTGGTATAAAAATGGTTTCTGTGCGATTAATGTGGTCAGAAGTTGTTGAGGAAAATCTTTAAGATTTCGATTAATTTTTAATCGAAATAAAAAATTTTGAAAAAGCCTTTCTTAGTGAGCACCTATTGCCTAAGAAATAACTACTTGCCAAATTTGGCATCTTTAGGACCAACGATTTTCCCAGCACAGCGTTTTGGACGATTTTTGCATCACGCATGTTCTTAATTCACGGATAATATGCCAGGTTATAAACACTAAAATGTGAACAAATATTAAACATTACCAAAAGAAATCGTTAAATTTATTTTGCTTGTTTTCAAATCCATATGATCGAAAACATCAATTAATGAATTATATCTGCAGAAATATTATCAACGGATATGCTAATTTTTTCTAATTCTTGCATTCTGTGCATAACGACTTTCTCACCACGCAATTTACAGATAATATGACAGCTTATGAACACTATCATGTTGAAAAATGAATTGCTTTCTTTCTGGAAAACAGCCCTTTAGGTCGAAAAGCAGTCTCTCCTTCCTTCTAAAATTTGACACTTTGACACCTCGGAACGAGGAACTCATGACTCATGCTGCTGTTGTTCTTATTGCTTTAATTGCGAGCCGCTCGCAGCGCCTCTTGCGCAAGACGTCTTCTTCCTTTCAGCCATGATCGGAATAAAAATTCATCCGGTTTTCGTTCTCTTCCAGGTGAAAGTTGCGCTCTTTTTTTTTCATTCCACGCAGAATCCACACGTGGGCGAGACCCTAGAGGTGAACGAGGTGGAGGAAAATTCCGATTTGTCTTCGCTCTATTTTCGTAAATGGCGTTGGCATTATTAGAACAAGTGCAACAATGTGGATTTTTATAGAACGGGATGACTCGTGTTTTTGATACTGATTTTTCTTCTTCAAAATGTATTTTCCGCTCATTTATCATTTGAGGGCTCGCTCTAAAAATATTCCTCGCCGTGCTAGAGGTACGAGGAAATAACAGCACACATTTTTGGAGTTTTCGTTTTTAACCTATAGTGGATGGAAGTTGTTAAACATTCCTTGTTGTTTGCAGACTTAGTTAACCCTTTGCTCTCTGAAAGGTAATTGGTTGCGTAATTATTCAATGAATACAAGAGCTCATTTTATTGCTTCCGGGTCTATTCTGGTACCCCCGGTTGGGTTAGGAGACGTCACTTTTTCCGCACGTTAACAACAGGAAAAGTGACGTCTCCCAACCAAACCGGGGGTATCAGAATAGACCTCTTAGACAAGTAAAAATATACAGTAAAGGGAGTGACGCAAAACGACGTATAAACGAAAAGACGTATCATCGAAATTTTACTAAACAACGTTGTTTATTACGAATTTAATGCTACTAATGCAAATTCATTTAAAATTACTAAAAGTTTTTTAAGATAATACAAATGTATTACTACATAGCATAGAAGTCAATAATTAATTTTTAAAATTAAACAGTGAGAAAAATCATACTTTTATTGCATGTCTTGAGTACTAATTGCATATATGTTATTCGATTTATATGCATGCATTTAGGCATTTAATTAAAAAAATGATTAATCGTCGTCTGACGTGCGAATTGTCTGTGAATATTAAGTACAGCAATATGAATCGAATTAAGTTCAATGAATGATTTTTTTACTATTCTTTTGACACAAGAAATAAGTTCGAATTTTTTCACTGGAGTCCATTGCGTCTTTAAAGGAAAGTGGAATAACTTCTTCATCGTCGCTTAAATTAACACCAGACTATTTCTTCTCTATTAATTTATCAATTGTGAATAATTTCGAAATCGTGATATCTTCAGTGGCGTATTTACATAAAATGGCGCCCAGGACAAATGCCGAAAATGCGCCCCTCCCCCTTGTTTTTTCTTTTGAAATGTGTTCCTCATTTATTTTAGGAAACTTTATTGCAAAGATTAAAACTGCAAATAAACTTACAAATTAACATATAAAACATTTTTGAGTTGATAGGATTTACAAACTTTTTAACGAAATTTCGCTAAATTGTCCCAGAAAACCTGGTGCGTTCTAACTTTAATCCTTTAAATATGTTTGAAATCAGAAAATCAAAGTTTTTTGTAAGAAACTTTTGATATATTAGAAAAATATAAATAAAAGGTGCATTCCATTTATCTGGAATTTGAAAAATAATATAAAATGTGTAAAAATCTCTTAATCAATCGAAAAAAAAGCCCACACATATACGAATAAAAATAAAAATATTATATACATTACTTTTTTGCCCATAGACAGTATATAAAAACTCTAAACATTGAAGTAAATCTTTTGCTAACACAGATAAAATCATACGAAAACCTTAGTGACTAATAATATTCATAATATAATTCATCACCTAACTTCATACATATCTTTAAATATATTAATCAAAATTTACATCTAATTAAGTTTAATAATGTTTTATCTATCACCTTATGAAAAAGTTATCTTTATTACAGTTCACATACTAGGGAGGAAGAAATTTTCACGTTTTAGAAAACGGAGGAAAACGACGTATAACCGAAGCTTTGCGACGTATAAACGAAGTAATTTATCATTACAATGAATACGAGTGAATCGGAACCGTAACGAAACGACGTATAAATGAGAAATGAATTCTACAGTGACTACAATGACTACTACTACCCTCCCTTCCAAGGAAGATTGGCCGCTCTAAAGGGGTTTTATATTTGGAATTAAAAATACGTTTTTAAACAAGCCCTAATTCGTTATTTCTGATAACTTTAATTTTAAGAATTAACTGTAGAAAAAGGTACTTCATTCGAAAATTTCTAAATTTTTGACAAAAAAGATGTAATTCGTGTCTGCTGGAATCTTTTAGCTTCTTTGCAGATAAAAATTTTTTCAAATGCAATAACAAATTTCAATCAAAAATTTTATAAATGGAGACCTTATATTATGTATTTTTGTTGACAATGCACTATTTAAAAAATTTTCAAATCTTAAATTGTCAACATATCGATTATTAAATTAAATTTTCATTTCGTAGCAGGGGCACTACCTGGTAGTGAATTATTGTCTGGGTTTCCCTACCTGATAAATTTTGATTAAAGACCCAGAGCCGGCCCGAACAAAACCGGGGCCCGGAACAAAATTGACTTGCTGGGCCTAGAAACAAATTTCGCACAGCAAAATAATTCATTGCATTTTGCACTTTGGTATAGAATATGAAAATGCTCAATAATTAAATTATTTTTAACAAAGTTAATATTTTAGTCGCACTAAAAATTGTTAATAAATCAAATAAAAATAATTACTTCATAAATACAATTTGGTATGCGGCTTATCAGCATACGTTTACAATAAGCGATTTTGGTTTCATTTTCGTGCATGCTTTATAGCAAATTCGTTGATAATATCATATATATATATTTTTTTTTGTTAATTGGGATTCGATAGTTTTACTAATTAGGTAAATTGTTCTTGATTAATGCTAGATTTTAAATAATTTTTTATTAGTTTCAATCTTAAGAAAGATCTTTCTGGAGATGCGACGGTAATTGGTGTAAGGTCAGTACAATTTTCAGAAAAGTAATAAAATTTGTATACAATGCAACTAAATTATTTTTAAATAAATATTGTAATATTTGTAATATTGTATCCTGGTCGGCAAAACTCCACGACAAATTTTGATTCTGTTATATCAATACAATCAATTTTCATTTTGCAAAATCAGACAGCGGCGCTGGGCCTTCAGAAATGCGGGGCCTAGTGCACTCGCGCCATTCGAACCCTCTTCAGGCCGGTCCTGTAAAGACCACATCCCTTCTCAGCCTCTTGGGCTCTGATCGAAAGTGATTAAAGACCAGGAAAGGCTGCCAAAACTTTAAGATTAAAGTTTTTACTTTCTCGTATGCGAAGTATACAAACAGAAAGTATTGTAATCGTCAAAAAATTCGAACTCCAGATTATGACGAATCTCCACGGTTTAGACCTCCCTGAGTCCAAAAAACACAATTTTGGAATTATGACTGTCTGTGAACACGATAACTCGAAAACTATTAGAGCTAGGGGGATGAAATTTGGTATATGATCTTGACACATCATTTGTAGGTTTCTATCAGATTTTGGACAAAATCCGTCTACGGGAAACCTGAATGTCTCTCTGTCCACTTTCATGTGAACACTATAACTCAAAAACTTGAATAGCTAGATGGATAAAATTTGGTACACAATTTTATCATCATGAATGTAGGTCCGTATAAAATTTTGGGTCAAATCCGTCAAAGGGTTGACTGTCTGTCGGTCTGTATAATCGCAAACTTGTGAACACAACAACTCTTTAAGATAATGACTTAGATATATGAAATTTGGTATGTGCCCTTCTAACGTTAATTGTAGATTTGTGTCCAATTTTCGTTTCCATCCATCAAAAAAAAGCTGTTCAAATTGCATATTTGGTTCAAAATGCACATTGCGTGTTAGCGAGTGTTTCGCTTATTTTACTCAAGTTCGTATGGTTGGCTTTTGACCTTGGCGGTCTACGAAGGAAATTGGAGCGAGCCGCAAACATGCGCTTCGGAAATTATGGCAACCCACTAAAACGAAACTTCATTCTGACATTCTCCAGATGGACGCCTGATGGTGATATCTGTAGCAAGATTTCGCACTCAAAAACGTTAAATAAAGTTGTGGTACCTAAGCGCGCATAAAAATTGCGAACATAC
The DNA here is from genome assembly GCA_013235015.1 of Araneus ventricosus. Classification (NCBI taxonomy): domain Eukaryota; kingdom Metazoa; phylum Arthropoda; class Arachnida; order Araneae; family Araneidae; genus Araneus; species Araneus ventricosus. The sequence continues at coordinate 28,514 of BGPR01004138.1, read as the reverse complement.
TCATTTTTTTTTTTTTTTGCAAAATATTAAGTTTTTGGGAATTAATAAATTTTAAATGTTTCATTGTAAATCACCATTCATAATTTCTCAAAATAACCAGGCCTTGGTTAAATACCCCAAAAATATTTGATGTGGCTGATTTGGCAACGGGTTCCTAGCATTGACGTTGACTGGCGGGTCTCCGATCTACTTGCTCTGTATGGTACCGCTTCTGGTCTCGGCATTCGATTTCCGGTAGCTGACTACCTTACTTCGTCCTTCGCGTTGGTTTGGTCTGACTGACTTTTTGAGTTCTATTTTCTGAGGAGAGGGAATTGTTATAATGCTGAAATTTTCTTTCTTGACTGTTTCCGTCCTGTGTTTGTGTGTTTGTTTGGGTGTGTGTGTTTTATGTGCTTGGATTTAAATTGACTTTTTAAACTATTGTTTGGTGTTATTTTTATCTATTGCTGTTTCTACACCTTCACATTTCATGTATTGTTTCTGAGCATTGTTTTTGAATTTATTTCGATGCAGCTTTGTCCACCAGTGTTTCGGTGTAGAATGTAAACTTTTTTTTAAAAACTCAATAAAAAAAACTTCCCCTCCGGACCATGTGAGGCCTTAAGCCAATTTTGGCAGGCTGGTTGGGAGTGGGTAGAGAATGAGGAAACAAATAAATGCCTCTTTAGTTGTGTAATCGAAAAATAAGCAGAACGCTCTAACTTGGTAGACAAAAATCGCGCTGTTCTAAGGGCGTTTTCACAATTTTTTCATATTTATTTCTCGTAAAAAGAAAAAAAGAATTACTGGGATGGAGTTAAGGTTCCACTCAGTGGCGTAACTAAAGGGGGCCGGCCTGCCCCGAGTGGCGCTTCCAAAAGGGTGGGAAAATCAGACATGCAGGAAAACAATTTTATTACCAAGATGAGCAGCCACACTATCTCAAACCTTGTGTGCATGTAATTGTAACAACTAATGTAATATTTCATATTTTTTTCCTTTTGTCGGTTAATTCCCGATGTGTGACTGGTGGTGCACGTGTGATTTCACAAACTTCTTGCAGGGATCGAAGGCGTCAAACTACGAATTACGTTTCTAATAAAATATTTTTCCCCAGGAATTTATGTTTTTATTTTCAGATTTATGTGTCTTATCTAACTTCTATGGGAAGGGCGGCATTTTGCAAGTTCTCCTCAGGCCGCAAAAGTTGCAGCTACGCCACTCTCTCCACTATACCCTTGCACCTCTCAGTTTGATGTTATTTCGTCCGAGATATTTAAATACTTAACTGCTCTTGTATAAATATTGCATTCGTTTTACTAACCTAAGCCTAAACACATCGAGACCGACCCAGCTAAGTGTCGATGGGCTATATGCCTCGAAATGCTGCCGTGTGGAAATCATTTAAGTTTATTTATGTTATTAAAGATTGCTCTGTGATATTTATTTTTGAGTTTTACTTTATGAGTAATCATATTTACCACTATTTTCTTTATCAAAAGTTATGAGGTTATTATGAGGCAATAATTTATCGACACCCTGGGATTAAAATAAAAGGTACTCTGCTGTTTCGCACACAAATAAAAGCGTGATTTTTTTTTTCACTTATGATTTCTATGCTCTAGTAGGAACATCCCTTCCAAGGTACACAAAAGGCACTGGCCAGGCATTCGCCAGCTGTAATTTGTTTCTTTTTTTTTTTATTGTTTTCTTTTTATGCAACTTAAACATTTCCTAGCAAGCCGACCATTTGCGGGCATGAAGCGATTGCCGCTTCCTAGTGGACGCGGACGAGACAAGATTGCCGAAATTTCGGTCTAAACACAGCATGGAACACCCAGCCAACACCTGAGAAATGTGGGTTAAGAAGGAGAATATATACTCTTGTATGATTTCAGAATTTTTGGAGTGGTAATTTAAAAAAATATGGGCAAAGAATGATTTCAGTGCATTTCATTATTAGAAAAATAATATAACTATTTTTCGAAAGGGAGCAACCACAGATAAAGGTTTCATTCCGGAGACTGATAAACGCTCGCAACGTTCCCTTGTTGCTAAGCGGTCAAGATTCCCCTCTTTTCGAACAAAAGCATCAATTCCATGAACGTCATATCGTTCCAAAGAGAAGTGAGAGAAAAAACAATTTTATCACCGATTTGATTTTATTAGATTTGATACTATAGAAGGCTGAAAAGAATATTATGAGTCCTTTTCTGTGAGAGCAACTATTTCATTTCCATTTTAGAGACCTTCTGCATTTCAGTTCATTTCACATTAATCCTTGGAAGCACTTTTGAGTTTTCAAAACTACGATATCTATTGTCTTTAAAATTCTTTTTCAAATTAATTTTTTTTTATTAGAAATCAGTGAATTTTATTTCGCAGAATATCTTTCGAGAATGAATGGTTCCGCTAGCGAACATAGAGGGCGCAGCATGTATGGAAATGCTTCATCTACTATCTAGCGAATTATAAATCTGGCATGTTATTTATGCCGATGAAAACTCTGTCTATAAAAAATACCCAGATCAAAAGACACTTATTTTCTCATCATAATGCATAAAGATATTGCTTATAGGAAAGCTGTACACTGCGAAATTTGTAGAATGCCTGAATTGAGAACCAATTTGGCTTTCAGGCGGCGCTGATGTCAAGACTTCAACCTGGCGTCCCATTAATTAGATTTGTATTTGTATTAGTATAATACAATGACTTTTGCTTAAGCTATTCAGATATAAAATTAGCAATGCAAATTAAATAAAATAATGCATATAAATTTAACCTCCTTATTTTTCAACCACACGCATCATAACACTTCGTCAAAGCTTAAATTATTTCATAACTCAGAAGAGGAAGGGAACAACTTTGAAATATTTTCGAATTTATTCTAGGGCATTTTTATATTTTTTTATCTCCTTCGATTAGAACTAATTTTTCAACTAACTCGTTTAAACTCTACGATACGCATATGATTTATTTAGAAGAAAAGAAAATAACTCATAAATAGTAGGCGTTCATTCTTTTCCTCTAAATATTTAACATTCTAATAATGTTTTACACATGTAAAAACCTGAACCATAACAATCCTTAGAATTCTCACAATACTGATTCGTAGAACAATTTGTAGAAAGCTTTGTTTCTTTACAGAATAGATATATTTTTTTTATTTATAAAATTACTAAGGAAATAAAAGAAAAATTATTTTTGCCACCTGAAAATATTTCAAAGTGTGGTTCTCCAAAGTGTAGAATTAGCTAAAAACGTTTGAGCACCACCATTACGCATTGACGAAATTAATTTTTTCACAGTATACGATTACTGAAGGACCGTCAAAATATTTTTAATTGTAGGTATCATTCTTTAAAAATCTTAAAAACGAAAAAAATTTCATTATTTCTTATACGATTTCGTAACGTAACTGCGGATTCTTAACAGCAGATATGCAGTGGTGCAGTGCACCACTGCATATCTGCTTTTTGAACTGCACTTTCACTGAAACTCATTTAGTTAGAATTAAATCTTAGTCGAAAAATGTTCTAAATAACGTTAGGTTTCGAAGGTAGAAATCCCAGAAAAACAAATCATCCGCCTTCGTCGCCAATCAAAAGGCACCTTTTACGCGAAGAGACGAAAAGATTCAAATTTCAAATCGGAGTTTATTTATACTGAACAGTGTTAAAACTTAAGTTAAAACAACTAGTTTAAATTACACCTTTTCACTTACATTTATAGGCTGCTCATCTGTCGACGTCATCTTCCCAATTCGCCATAGATAGATGGCGCCGTATTCGCATATTTGATACATTTTGAAGGTGAAGAGCATAATTAAATAAAGAAAGGTAATTTTGTTCATATTTCAAGAAAATAAGAATATTTGAAGAATCCTACTATTAATTTCTCAAAACCAAAACAGTCTTTTGGAAAAAAGGTGAAATTTCTAAGAACATGTACCTTATATTGTTGGAAATTAATAATTCGTCAAATCTACTTTTATATCATATGACGCACTCATCACAATACGCACGAAACTTTTATTATAACGCTACTCTGACTGACGCAAGATCACATTGCTAGTATTCTATATAAAATAGAATAATAGCGCCACTCTAACTACCACGAAGTGATCTTGTGTATTGTTTTAATTTCATGTGAGGGGTAAATTTAAATTTGTAAATAAAACAATTAATTGTTAGAAATTCGAATGAGGTTTGACGTCCTGGGATGCCTAAAATTTACGATAGTTAACTCTATCTGTTTCACTATCTATACTTTTGAAATTATTATCTTTATCAATAACAAATGCATCGGTTTCAATTTAAATGAGTTAAATTCAGTTGCTAAAATACATTTTTTTTAAAAAACTTAATTTCATTTATCATATATGGCTGCTTGCATAAATTGTTTTCTGTATGAAAACTAATATGCACATCCAATCTTCAAGAGTGCAATAAAATAATGAAGAACAAAAATGTTTTATTTATTGAATCATAATTAACAGAATGACTAAGAAACGATAAAAATTACAGAGTCTTTATTCCTTTCACTCCGTCTTGCCGGTAGGGTCATCAGAGTTTATACTTCAATCAGAAACAGATAGCGAGACTCCTAATGAAACTGCAACGCATATGTCTCCAGTTATACTCTTTGACCCAAAATTATAGTTTCTCTTACTAATTTGTTCGATCGAACGAGAAGAACCCAGTTCTTTCGTTTCGCGAACGATGTAAAACAAACAGTCTTAAGCTGGATCTTTCAATAGAATAGGTTTTTCCCACAGAAAAGTAGTACTACCAAAGGTTTCACTCTAGAGTTTGATCAGCGTTCGCTACACACTCAGTAGTAGAAATTGGAACTAGACGCTTGTGGTTCCACCATTTCAAACCAGCTTCAATGATGCCATGTTAAATCTTCAGTTCGAATAAATTGAATTTTTATTGCTTCATTTTATAGATTCGGAACTTTTAATTTTTTCTGATTAATTATGGAACTCTGCAAAATACGTCAATAAGAACTCGGTATCAGACTCAACAAAACTCCTATTATTCAAGATTCCTCGAGATGAGAACGGTAAGTTTAAAATTAGTTTCAAAATTTTTATCAAAGGCAATTTGAATGAATAAAAATTTTGTAGCATTTTAAAAAATTATTTTCCTTTTGTATATAATAAACTTTCTTTTATGTTCAATTGGAATAATATGACACCGTATGCAATATCACTTTAAAATTTCTGTCGTCCTGTATTCTGATAGATTTATTGCTAAATAATATAGCTTCATAATAATCTTACGAGTTATCAATATAACATTGCGTATTACTGTCAGAAAATTCATTATTATCATTGTTACATTTTGTTAATTTACAAGTTAAAATTCTTTTTTTGTAAAATTAACATCAGATAGAGATTCCATGTTAATATAGAAACACCACTGAAAATTATAAATAATACAATGCTTTTTATACTTTAAATCTTACGCCTAATGAAATGCTCCCATTACCGTGAAAAAATCAGGAGTGCCCGATTCCTGATGAATTCGGAACCAAACAATCCGTTCCTGCCTATGCTTGCTCAAATGGAAAAAAGCCCATGAAATTTCTCTGACTGCTCTGGAAGAAAGGGTAAGTGGTTTTGGAACTTGTCCCGTTGTCAATTGCATTTACCATGTACCTAATGAGGGGGAAACTGTGCATAAACGTGTTAGAAGTGTTAATCATAAGAATGATAAGTCTAAATCTTTAAAACATAATGCTAATAAGTCTGTTAATGATTGTGATATTGGTAAAGTAATTGTTAATACTAATGATGGAATGTCTGTTATTGATAGTTCTAATATGTCTATTAGTGATGGTAACAAAGTGTCATTAAATGATAATGATATGGATCACAATAGTGAATATGTGCAGCCGCCTAAACGGCTCACTGCCAAAATTAGTGTTAAGCATAACTTAAATGATTCTGTTGTTAGTGAAAATAAATTTGATAAATTAAGTGTTGACGATAATGAGGCTGAACAAGGTGTAATTATACCAATTAAACGTCCCCCTTCTATAATGCTAAAAAGAACTGAACATTTTATTCAGGATCTAAAAAAGATAAATGATGAATGGGGACCAGTTGAAAGTAAACTTGGTAGTCCATAAAATTGTTTACTCAGAGTGATGAAGCCAGTCATAGCATAACAACATTTTTAAGAACAAATGATGTGGGTTATTTTATAATTGTACCCAGATCTGAACGCCCCATCCAAGTTGTAATACGCGGACTTACGCATGACCTAAATGTTGATGTTCTCAAAAAAAGTCATTAGTTGAGGAATATGAATTTGTTGTAGACAAGGTTGTACAACTAACCCGATTTAAAACTAGAGAGCCATTAGAGTTATTCGAAGTAACATTACCAAATATAGAAGTAAATAAGGGTATCTGAAAAATTACTTCCCTGTTCTATCTAAAGATGAAAGTAGTAAAATTTGAACGCAAAACCTGAAGTATACAATGCTTTAATTGCAACTACTGGCATCATTCAACGGCAATTTGTGATTTTAAACCAGGATGCATAAAATGCGGTGGACAACATGCCAAAGATGAATGCACTAATCCTCCTGAAACCGTCACATGCATAAATTGCAAACAAGAAGGACATGTTGCCTCCTATCAAAGATGTGCAATGTTCCCCAAATCGAGTAAAAAAAACTTCTATTAATAAGAAGAAACAAATTACCTCGCGAAAAACAGACTCTAGCATTTCCTATGCCAGTCACTTCAACAGAAAAAGATTACAGGTCAATATACCCCCTGAAAACCAAATTGACATGAATGGGGTAAAAGGGGCTTCTACCGCCATCTACATTCCTGAAGAGGAAGCTAACGAACTAAAAGATATTCCCTATGTGTTAAGTGAAACCAAAAGATTATTTGCCGGTTCAGATATTAAATGGCTTGCCTCATAATTAAGAGGAAGAAATGATGATGTAGATAAAATCCATCTCCTAATTAAGCACTTTCCAACATTTTCTCCTCCTAAAACTGCTTAATGGATGTGCATTCTGGTCTTTGTATTTGCTTTTGGAATGCGAATGGTCTTACGCATAAGACCATTCGCTAAGAAGTTACCTTTGGAGAATTTGATAAGAAAGAGAAAAATTAAATGAAAAATTATCATTTGTTTTTATTGTACTTTCTGCAAAAGTTTGTGTTTTTAGTTCTATAGGCTGTCAATAGATGACGCCAGGAGCAAAAAGTACTTTTAAAAGAAATTTTCCTATCAAGCCTTCCTTTCCTATCAAGTTTCCTTCGTACAACTGCAGTAGCATTTTATAATGCTTATCACACGGAATAATCTGCTGTCTGACACAAAATGCAGTATTTCTAAAAAAAAACTTTTGTATATGACATAGGAATAAAAATAATCGTAAAACATACCAAATGTATCTTTTCCCAAGACTTTTGGACGTTGGATACAACAACATGATGCCGAATTTGGAATTCCCACAACTCCGTTCTAAGAAAAGGCGGGAATTAAAGCTCCTAGTTTCAGGTATTCTGTTGGAGGGAGCAGAGTTCGTTAATCAAACTTCAGAATCAGACCTCTGGTACTCCTTCTCTGTTTTTTTTTTTTTTTTGACGAATTCCGGAGTACCCGCCCCTCAGTGAGGGGCTACCTCCATTCTCGACGAGTATCGAGTCCAACGTGGCGATAAATATCTGTCAATGAGCTCTATATGATTTATTTCAGCAGTGAGGAGAGGCAGGGGTGCGTACAATTCAACTTCTGCGAAGTAAGTTTCTTCACCTGGTAGTTCTGAGAAAAACTGACATAGGAATGTAGCGGTGGCCAGCAGAGAAGGTCTTGAGACGGAGTGGAGAAGGCCAGGAATCCTAACCACATGGAAGCTATCTTCCCTGAGATTTGGATAAGGCGTGGCTTTTCTGTGCGAAGCTTTCATGCCTTCTACCGCTAGAGGGCGCTACGATGGTATATGAAACCTGTTTCATACTCGGAAAATTGAGGTAGAATCATTTTATGCCAGTCCGGCTAGATGCTACGCAACTTCTCTTTTCTTATTTAAAGGGCTCATCAAGCAGGACTCAGATTAGATGCCGTGGAGAATCATACCCCGGAATCATCATTGTAATCAATTCAGGTCAAGAATTAAACCCTACTTGATGACAGATTTTCACAGTGAATCTTTCTTAAAATTTTGATTTGCTTAAATCTACTTCAAATTTCGCTTCAGCGTCGTCTCTAAGTGACTTTTGGAACGAATTCCTACAGATAATACTTTTGTAAACATCAATTTTTTGTGAGCATTTGTTTATTTTTTATAAATTTTAAAACTTTTAACAAGTTTACGACGCACTTTGTATATAATCTTATATATGTGCTAATAGACAAAAAGAACTTTTTATAAAACAAAGAATTTAATTTTTTATTTTATAAAAGGTAATCGTAAACCGCTCTGAAGCGGTAGCTGTATTTAAAATCAACTTGTATTACTATTATAACTCCTAAAATTTCGAATGCAAACGCAATTTAGTAAATATTTTGTATCAGTATTTAAAATAAAAAGAATTTTGTCATCACATTCGATGACAAATGATGCTGTTCTTCTTAAGTTCTAGAAAAATAATGTGCAAAAACCAGGAAAAGGTGAAGCCATTGCGGATGTGCTCAAAATGCCTAACATTTCGGCACATTTCAGCCTAACGGCCTATCCCACCCCCATAGATGAGAAAGTTAAAAGAGTCCTAAAGAAATTTTTACTAGAAAAAATGAGAGTCCAATAGAACCATGTTTCCCATCAGAAATTTTAGAATACATAAATCAACTCAAGAAGGGAAAAAGCCCAGGGGCGGACAATATAATAAGCTTAATGATACAGAGGAGACCCATTAAATTACACTGACCCAAATTATCAACGAGATCCTAAGATTGCAGTATTTTCCTAAAGCGTGAAAAACTCCAATAATCGTCCCAATCATCAAACAGGAGGAAAACACACAAGACCCTGGCAGTTACAGACGAATTAGCTTATTGTCGACACTAAGCAAAGTGTCAGAGTTTGTTATTTTAAAAAGAATCGATGAAGTCACAGAGGACCAACTTATCCCTTACCAATTTGGATTCAAAAAAATCTATCAACGGTTCAACAGCTGTTACGAATCACGGAATTCGTTAGGGAAGGTATGGACGAGGACTAGGAAACCGGGGCAGTGTTTCTTGACCTCACAAAGGCGTTCGACAGGGTTTGGACAGACGGCCTGCTTTACAAACTCATAGTAATGCAGATTCCGGATGGTATAATAAGGTACATTGCTACCTCTCTAGGAGGAAGGCGTTTTGTCGTTAGAATAGGGAGAAATCTCTCCTCAGAACGCGCAGTTGACGCTGTAGTAGTTCAAGGATTTAAGATTGGACACAAAATTTTGTATATCTACGTTAACGACCTGCTCAGCCCTAGAAACTGTCACTTCACGTTTATGTCTATTCGTCTATGACACTGCCGTCATGAGCACCGGTGCGTCCAATAAAATCATGGGAGACCTCAACAGCTATCTTGATCATAACCCCATAAAAATACACCCATAAAATGAAGCAATAAGAGCAAATATCTTGTTGTTATCCTCGACAAAAGAATGAAATTCAAAAATGAAGTAGAAAATACTTTAAAAAAGGCTAGTGCCATGAAACCTCAGCTCTTGTCCCCTGCTTGGAAACAAATTTCTCTCTGAGCAACAAGTTACTGCTGTAAATACCCTTAGTTCGGTCAATTATGAATTACGCTTTCCCGGTGTTTGGTGCGGCAGCACAAACGCATATTAATAATTTGGAGGCAGCTCAAAACATCATGGCCGGGCAAATTATAAACTCACAATGGTTCATCCGCAATAGGTATATACTAAAAGGCCTAAAACTATATAGCATAAAAGAGGTTTTTTTTAAAAAAAATTATCCCACAACTTCTTCAACCAACTTGAAAATAATAGCAACCCCGAAATCAGAGAAATCCCACAATACGACCCCTAGGCAGCCAAAGAATAAAAGACGACCAAGAACACTTCTGCTTTCAAATTAGTTGACAACATCAATGCACAGAAAGTCATCAATTCATGCAGGAAACAGGACGCCCCCTGAGACGTGAACATCGATAATCAGGCCTTATAACTAGTTCGTGATGTCACACAACTTGGAGAGACAGTTTCGAAGGCTTCACTGACATTCAATTTCCGATAGCGTTAAGAGAATTTTTTAATGAAAAAAATATATAATTACCATTTTTGAACCAAAAGAAGGATTTAACAAAACATAATGATCATTACTCTGTTGGTTTATTTTTTAAAACTATCGTATCTAAAAGAATTTTTTCGTACGATAAACATAATATTCATACACAAATATAAAAAGAACATATGTTGATACAAAAATAATTACAATTTTCAATAATTAAGAATTATTTTTGTATCAATTATTTTCAGAAAGCCCTTATTCTGTCGATGATATCAATATAAAAATATTTATAGATTTAATTAAAACTGAGAATTATGATGAATATTTCATTAGCATAACGGTCTCATTGTCAAACTGATCAACTACCAAATCCCGGACTACCTCATCAAAATTATGCAACGATTCCTTTCAAACAGAAAATTTCAAGTCAAAATCAATCAAGTCCTTTCCACAGTTGGCAACATCCAAGCAGGAAAACCTCATGACAGTTCCCTCAGCCCCACCCTCTACAATATTTTCAACTCTGACTTCCCTCGCAACGACAAAGTCCTCAACTACCTGTTTGCCGATGACTCAGCCATCCTCACACAGGGTAGCAATATCAAATTAATTATTAAAACCCTCCAATCCCAACGAGATAGCATTGAATACCGGTGCACCAAGTGGAGAGTGGCCATTAATACTGACAAAACTACGGCAATTCCTTTTCGAAAAGGACACTCCAGCAAAGTACTCAAGACTCTCTCATTCATGAAAGAAGATTTACCCTGGGAAAATCAAGTCAAATATCTAGGATATATACTTGCTAGCAAACTCTGTTTCAGGGAACATGCTAAATATGGCTCTTATAAATTTTGGAATAAAGTCCATATGATCAACCCTCTGATTGGATGGCACTCTCGCCTCTCACTAAACAATAAAGTTCTATTATTCAAACAAATACTTAGACCAATACTAACCTACTCTGCCCCTATCTGGTGTAGCACCGCAAAAACTCACAGAAGAAGATTCCAGATACTTACCACTGTCTTACCACTTGGCAAATAAAAACATTTGTTTAAAGAAGTTTCGCTGTTCTGTAAGTTTCATCACTAGCTAAAGAAATGGACTCGCGGGGATGCGCAACTCCTGGACCCACGGCCTGATGCGATGCAATTTGATGATGTTCGTCTCGACAACCCGGTTGGATCCGCCTCTTAGTTTCTCTATTGCTGATGAGATGTGCTTCCACGCAACGGCCGCGCGCTAAACTAAAGGTTCTGCGTTTCGACCTCCGACGGGAGAGAACTCTTCCCCCACCCTCCTACATCAGCGTTTACATTTTGGACTTGGACTAACTCGCGTTGTTTACTGTGTGGACTTAGAGCAGTCGCGCTGACTTCTTACCTCTCTTGCGCTCGTTGAAGCGTTGTGACTGTGCATTACACCTATTTTCAGGTGTTTGTTCTCTAGAGCGAACTTTCCCTCTGGATTACGTGTGTGCTGTGATTCTTGGACTTACCAAAGCTGTGTTAACCCAGCGGATATATGGCTACTCAAAACGAGACGATTGCTGACAGCGAAGGGGTAAGTGCCGATCCTATACACTTTGCTCTTAGTGTTTGTAATAGTATTGATATTTCTAAGTGTACCGGTTCTGAGGAGTGTGATATTTACGTTTGTAAAATTGATGCATGTCTTGATACTTTGGAAAAAGTTTCCCCCCAAACTGTTGAACTATCAAATGCTATCCATTTGCTAGATAGGTCTCTTAACCGTATTTTGCATAGGAAAATTAGTATTCTTACTACCTTGTTGTCCAATCAAATTATTGCTAATGCTTATACAAATTCCCATGCAAATAATATCTTTTCCGATGGAGGTTCTGATAGTGAATCCTCTTCCACATCTAATGCATTTCACAAAAAGAGTAAGAAAAATAGGAGATCCCCACAGAAAGATGAAAATGCTTCAAAAAAGATTAAACAATCCTTTGAATATCAAATAAATACAAGCAATCGCTTTGCAAATTTGGAAAATGAACATGATGATCCCCCTCGGGTAGAAGATACCCCCATGAATAGCGATAATGAGATTAATAGATCCACCCAGCAGGATTCTTCTGAAAAGAGTTCTGGAAAGCTAGAAAACCCAAACTTGAAAAACTTTCAACAATCTCAAACACCTCAAAACGAAAAAGAATGTTCTATCAAAGAAAAGATTCCTTATGTCCCTCCAATAGTGATTGACAATCCTAAAAATGTACCGCAGCTCCTTCAAACCCTCTCAGCATTAACTGAAGAGATAGTTACTGGTCGAATGATCTCTAGCGACAAATTAAAAATCTTTCCTCCCACAAGTGAAGCCCACCGTAAAATTCAAAGGCAAATAACCAAAGATGGACTTAAATCCCACACCTTTGAACTTAATGACGAAAAGAAGATCAAAATTGTTATTCGAGGCCTCGATCCAGACCATGATGTTAGCGTCATAATGCAAGAATTAGCACGCCAAGGTTTTACTCCCGAATTATGTCACCCCCTGCGACACAGACAATCCAACAAAAACATGCCACTCTTTTTAGTGGTGTTACCGAAAATCCCTAAATCCAAGGAAATCTACTATCTTGAATATATTGGTCAAATGAGAGTCTCTGTTGAGTCCTTAAGGAAAAAACAAACGCCGGGACAATGTTACAAATGCCAGGATTATTTCCACCATAGTAGTAGATGTACTAGAGATCCCAGATGCATGAAATGCGCGGGAAATCATTGGTCCAGAGATTGTCCCAAACCTAAAGAAACTCCTGCAACTTGCTTACACTGCAAGGGCAATCACACGGCCAATTATTCAGGCTGCCCCAGAAACCCCCTAAACAGGAAATCTTTCCCAACAGCACCTGCTAACGCATGGTCTGATCCAGCAGCACTTGCCAAAGTCAAGGAAACCCCAAAATCTGATTCGAACCTAAAGCCAGTAACCCAATTTTTGCCCAGATCAGTGGAACTATCTCATAAAATGCCATCAAGTCAAGAAGAATTCTTTAAGCAAATGTCAACCATGATGACATCCATGATGTCCTCCTTCTTCAGCCAATTGGCTAACTTCCACCAAAGCCAAACGAGCAAACATATTCAATAGTCAACGCCACAATTGTTTAACTGTTCTCAGCTGGAACGCTGGGGGCATTAAGCCCAAATTTAACCAATTTAAATACTTCGCCCAAGAGTGGAAGCCAGATATCATTGCAATCCAGGAATCCCACCTAAACCCTGGAGATAAACTTAAATTAGTAAATTACACAACGTATAGAACTGACAGACTGACTCACCGTGGTGGTGGAACTGCTTTATTTATTAGAAATTCAATCAATCACTATCCAACTCCTATTGCCTCTGACTCTTTTGAAAATACCACCATTGCCATAGTCCTTCCGAACTCTCAACAAATTACTGTCTCCAGCATTTATAGGCCTCCTCACGGTATCATTTCTACCGATGAACTCAATAGAATTTTTAATTCAAATAATAAGTGCATTGCAGTTGGTGATTTCAATGCTAAGCACAGCGCCTGGAGTTTAGGAAGACGTAATCAAAATGGAAACATCATCAATGACTACATCTGTAACAATAACCTTATTCTTCTCGCTCCTCCAGAGCCTACCCACTTCCCGCACAATGGCAACAATCCAAGCACACTTGACTTTGGTGTACTCAAGAACTTCTCCTCGGGTGATGCAACTTCCTTAAATGAACTCTGCAGCGATCATAATCCGGTATCCTTTGAAATCGACATAAATGCAAACATTCCTGCCATCACCAAAACTTTGAAAACAACCAACTGGATGAAATTTTACGATATTACCAAAGAGGCAATTCCAGGCAACCCCAGTATCAATTCAACTAAGGATATCGACGAGGTCATCAACAAAATTACGGCTGTAATTCTTACAGCTATAAACCAATCTTCTAAAGCAAAAATTATCAATGGTCCGCACAGGAAGTTGCCTCCTCGCATTACAAATAAAATCACCCTTAGAAATCAAATAAAAAAGAGATGGCAAATTACCTATGACCCTAGATTTAAAAGGAAATCCACCCAGCTCACCAATGAAATTAAAGCTGACATCAATCAATATGATCAAGACTCGTGGACCGAATGGCTTCTTAGCCTAAATCAGGAAGACCTATCTATCTACAACGCAACTCGGAAATACTCAAGGAAGTTCCACAAAATCCCTCCTATTCTTGATACGGATGGGCTCAAGTACACCCCCCTCGGAAAAGCGAACGCATTTAAGTACTCGCTTGAAAATTCCTTCCAGACAAACCCTGAACCTTACGACAATAGACACATCTCCGAAGTTAACAGAGCAGTTCAGCATTTCCTTAATAGCATGAGAAATGACAACAATATCAAACTTACCTGTCCCCTCGAAATTCAAGCTATAATCAAAAAGATCAATCCAAAAAAGGCTACTGGACCAGATGGCATACCAAATAAAGCACTCAAGATGATTCCTCCAAATCTGCTCACTTGTATCACCAAGGTATTTAACAAATGTCTGCTTCACCACTATTTCCCTCCATCCTGGAAGATTGCACATGTGCTCATGTTCCCAAAGCCTGGACAAAACCATAAACTACCGGGCAATTATAGACCTATCAGTCTCCTGAGTAATCTAGGAAAGATCTATGAAAAAGTCATTCTAGCTAGACTAAAAGAACACTGCTCTGATCTACAAATCATTCCTGATGAGCAATATGGCTTCCGCCCCAACCACGGCTGTGTACATCAGCTTCTTCGTGTTACCAACTTAATCACTCAAGGATTCAACAACAAACTTTATACTGGTGGAGTTTTCCTCGATGTACGCAAGGCATTTGACAGAATGTGGCATAATGGCCTAATTTACAAACTGATTGCAAATAAATTACCTCATTATCTGATTGACATCATAATTCTTTTCCTGCTCAATAGAACATTTAAAGTTAAATTAAATAGTACCCTTTCTGAAACAGGCCATATTAAAGCTGGCACGCCACAAGGAAGTATTCTAAGTCCCCTTCTCTATACTGTTTACACTGCAGATTTTCCTGTGAACAACCACATCACAAACTGCTTCTTCGCTGATGACACGGCAATCCTGGCCCAGGGCAGCACTACTAAATTTGTTATAAGAACTCTTCAACGTGGTCTTATTGAAATCGAAAAAATGGTGTACGCTTTGGCGTGTTGCCATTAACACCGACAAAACACGCTCTGTAATGTTCCGTAAAGGACATCCTAGGAACAATCTACAATCTCTCACCTTTTTTGAAGAAGAGCTGTCTTGGGACAAGGAAGTTAAATACCTTGGTTTAATCTTAGACTCCAAACTTACTTTCCACAGCCACATTAAATATAATACTGATAAATTCTGGGCGAAGGTTCACGTGATCATACCTTTAATCGGTAGAAAATCACCACTTTCCCTCAACAACAAAGTGCTTCTCTTTAATCAGATTCTTCGTCCTATCCTTACTTATGCATCGCAAATCTGGGGTCTTACTGCCAAAACTCATCTCAAAAAAGTGCAAATTATGCAAAACAAGATCTTGCGAATTATGACCAATGCTCCTTGGTATATACGAAATGATGTCATACACAAAGACCTCAAGCTGGAATCAACAGAAAATCATATCCAAGTTCTCTCAAGGAAGTTCTTCCAGCAAATCACCAGAAATACTAATCCAACAATTTTAGAACAATTGAATTTCACTAACAATAACGGAAAATATCCATTCCCTTATGCTACAACTAAATGGACTCTCCCGCTCAAGCCTCCATAATGCTTTTTGCTCCCATTTGCCTCCCAATACTCTCATTCCAACTCATTTGCTTCATTTTTTTTTTTTCTGATTGTCTCCTCTGAATCACCTCCAAAGGTACAAGTACATAAAGTTTTTTCATTGCTGTTACACTCATTCTGAGTAAAAGTGCCTCGGCACTAACACTCTAATAACATCGAATTTAGTAGAAGTTTCAAGATGTACGACTGACAAGAAGATGCCCGAGGGTGCTGGAGTCACCGTGCCGAACGAACCTGATGGGAAAAGCGACCTTGATGAGCAGATGGAAATGTCTCCATCACTGGCTGCCAATCCGACACCGATCCAAGTGAGCAAGGAAATACCGGACTTGACGCCGTTCTTCCGACGTGCAGTTGCCACTTATGAAAAGCCCGTGTCAGATCTCCCATATAGCCGATGTCAACAGATCAGAGATGCCATCCGGCACCTGGGCAAGCTGCGAAACCTAGTGTTCATGGCCACGGAGTACGAAGAAGTAACCCTGACGCTGGAAGATGGAAATACTCTGTCATCGGAAGAGACGATCCGGAGAACCCTGAAAGAAATCATCAACAAATGGGTGAGTGACATTACATGTTTTGGTATCTGCTCTTTAGATAATTGTAATGCTAAGGAAATTGAAAATAAGCTAATATTTGAGGAAGCTGAGCGTAAAAGAAATATTTCTAGTAGTAGTAGCACAAATAACGTCTGTAGTAATAGTAGTGTTACAAGCCATGATAATGTTATTGTTATGAGTAATAATAATAACGCTCGCAAAAGAGCGGTCCCGAATGAGTCGGAATGTAGTAACAATTCTAGAATTAGATTAGATAAAGATGGGTTTATTTACCCCAGCAGAAGAAACTCTGTTCCAAAAAGGAACTTAAATGCAGACGAGAACAGTAATATTTTGTTGCAAAATAAATACGCAGATATTGAGCGACTACCAGTCGAGAAAGAAGGCCCCCCCGCACTGCCAAAAATTCAACCATTAATGATCAGGAATAACAATAACTACAAGGAAATGTTAAAGAATCTAAATAACAAATTTGGCAAGGTAAATGCCGTATTGGCAAATGAATATATTAAAGTCTACCCCGAGACGGCAGAAGAGCATAGAGATATGCAAAAGTTCTGCAGAGAGGAAAAGATCGAATTTTACGTCATTAGGCCATTGAGTGAAAGACCATTTAAGATAGTAATGAAAGGTTTACATCGTGACACGGATATTGAAGAAATTAAATCCGAGCTCGCTATAGCTCTCCCAGAAATTGAAATATTAAAAGTAGGTCAGCTGAAGAACGTAAGAACGAAGTCCCCTATGGATATTTTTATGATTGAGCTTAAGAAAAACGGTCATGAAAATAAAATTTTCGAACTCACCCATTTCATGTTCCTGAAAATAAAAATTCAAAACTACAGAAAACCTCCTGGAGCCACACAATGCTGGAATTGCAACATGTTCAACCATTCTAGTGCAAATTGTGGTTTTCAGACAAGATGTCTCAAATGTGGTGAGGACCACAGGACGAATCAATGTCCGATCACGACCCCGCAGGAAAACCCCAAGTGTATAAATTGCGGAGCTAATGGTCATATTGCCTCATGGAGAGGCTGCCCATTATTTCCAAAAATCAAACCAACGAAAGGCCAAGGTGTAAATTACCCCAAAGCGCAAAGAGAATTCCTGGCTTCTCAATACAGGAGACAGGAAAATATATCCTACTCAATGCAAACACAAAAGTTAATACCCCGGCAGGTCGAACTCAACTCGCGTCAGGAAAGCGAATTTAACCCACAGACTGGTAGTCGTGAGATAAGGCATGAAAAAGAATTTTTAGGCTTCTTAGAAGGAGTTAAAGTTATGTACGATACTCTGAAAAGTATACCTAATTTAATTAAGACAATATCAGAACTCCCGATGTTAGAAAAAACTGAAGATATGTTCAATCATTTAATAAAAGCTTTGGACACAGTAGCAAATTCAGTCAGTAATGTTCAATAGTGCAAACCCTAAAAATAAAATCAAAACCCTTCATAGCCTGACTATAGTCTTTTGGAATGCTAACGGCGTAAGAAATCGCAGTGCAGATATCCGCAATTTTTTATAAGAGCACTCCCCCGATATTTTTCTAATTCAGGAGACTAAGCTGAGACCGGAAATTAATTTCTCTATACCCAACTATGACGTCTACAGAACAGACAGACCACAACGAAATAACGCTCCTACCCAGGGCGGAGGAACCGGCATTTTAATTAAAAAATCCTTACCCCACCACCATATTCCGACGCCGCAGTTGCACTTTGTTGAAGCTACCTCCATCTCACTAAATCTTGCAAACAAAGAACCCTTCACTGTTACCTCAATATATATTCCCCCGGATACAGACCCAACTCTCTATACATTAGACCTGGAAACTTTAATTCAACTAGGTCCAAACCCTATCATTTGTGGCGATTTCAACGCCCAACACCAAAATTGGGGGTCTCCAATAAACACAACGAGAGGAAAAGAATTAGTTAGATTCACTCAAGTTCTGGGAATGGAAATTCTTGCCCCACCATCCCCAACAAGATTCGGTTTCAACTCAGCAACCATTTTAGATCTTGCAGTAATAAAAGATTTCATTCTCCCCTTCTCGATTATTTCCCTTCCAGAACTTTATTCCGACCACAACCCAGTCAAATTAACATTTCAACTAAAATTTACGACACTGCATAATAGTGTGACAACGCATACGGACTGGACCAAATTCCAAAATTACCTGAAAAATCAAATTGATTATAGGCCCCTTAAAATAAACAGCAATACGGATATTGAAATCGCAGTGGAAAAGTTTACTAAAAATCTACAAAACGCGCACAGATTCGCGACTAAAATGGTCAAAAAATCAACTGCAACATATATACACGCGAATATTAAAGATTTAATTAAAACGCGCAACAAAACGAAAAAAGCCTGGCAAACACTAAGGAACCCACTAATTAAAACGGAATTGAACAGGATTGAGAAATTAATCAAAAAGTTAGATAAGAACAGTAGACAGAAAGATCAGACAGAAGAACTTGAAGCGTTGAACACAGAAGACGGTACACTTTGGAGAAAAGCAAAAATAATGCGTAAGAAAGCGCAGAAAATCCCAGCTCTACTGGGAGAAAATGGATTTGCATATTCAGACTCTATCAAGGCCGAAACTATTGCCCTAAGTCTAGAGAAACAATTCTCATTAAATGACCTATCTCACAGAGAGACGGAAAATGTGGTCAAAAAATCTACTGAAAACTTCTCCACCCTCCCACTCACCAATAACCAAATTGGTAATCTCAAATGCATTCAGCCCTCTGAGGTAATCAAAGTCATTAAAAATTTAAATATTAAAAAAGCATGCGGGCTTGACTGTATCACCAACAAAATGCTTAAAAATTTACCATGCACAATGATTTTCGAATTTACAGAAATCATAAACAATATCTTTGAATTTAATTATTTTCCAAAAGTGTGGAAGACCGCTGTAGTTGTGCCAATTCTGAAACCCGGAAAAGACCCCACTCAGCCAGAAAATTATCGGCCAATCTCGCTACTCAGCACACTCAGTAAACTAACTGAAAACTTCATTTTAGGTAAATTAAACGAGCATCTTGCCGAAAACAAAATCCTTTGCCCGGAACAATTTGGTTTTAGGAAATCCTTAACTACAACTCATCAACTTCTTAGAGTAGTCGAGTATATTACGAGTGGCTTTGAAAAAGGAGAATGCACAGGCGCGGTCTTCCTTGACGTACAGAAAGCCTTTGATAGAGTCTGGATCCAAGGACTAATCCATAAACTTATCAGATACAAAACCCCACCCCATTTACTGCAGCTTCTAAAATCTTACCTCGAAGAGCGAAAATTCGCAGTTAAAATTGGCAACAGCATTTCCGAAGCCAAAATTATGAGAGCAGGCATTCCACAGGGAGGGAAAATCTCGCCGGTCCTCTACTCTCTTTATGTTAACGACATTCCAAAAACGCATAAAACATTATTAGGTATGTACGCAGACGATACTGCCATTCTAGCAAAAAATAAAAACCATAAATATACAGCAGCCGCTTTAAACCAACATCTAGCGAAACTGGACGACTGGTTCCTCAAATGGAAAATTGCCCTTAACGTTAACAAAACAGAAGCAGTGTATTTCGCCAAGGGTAGAAGAAAATACAAACCAATAGTTAAAATTAAAAACCAAACGATCACCTGGTCTCAGCAAGCCAAATATCTTGGCGTAATACTAGACGAAAAATTAACCTGGAAAAATCATATTACAACAATAAAAACTAAATTTCGTGCAGCCTCAAGAAAACTTTTCCCTCTAATAGCACGAGATTCGGAAATGAATAGGAAATATAAATTGCTTGTCTACACTGCGATCTTACGTCCGATAATTACTTACGGATGCCCCATCTGGTGGGCCGCAGCCAACTCCAATATCAGAATGCTGGAAATTCTAGAAAATAACATAATCCGTCTAATATGCAAGGCTGGATGGTATATGCGAAATGAAGATATAAGAAATGCAATTAAGGTAATCTCTTTAAAGGAATTTATCAAAAAAATCTCAGCGAAATTCTATCATAATCTTGATAACATTGATAATGAAGCTATTCAGCAACTTGAACATTATTCCCCCGATCCGAAAAGCAAAAGACCCCGGAAGATTCTTTTATAATTGTTACTCATTAATATATATATAAAAAAAATTGGAATAGCTATCCTTGCTAACTGTTTCAGACCCTTGCCCCATTATTCTTCCCAAAGCATTTCTAAACCCTGAAGAGCAGTTCCAAACAGCATGTCACTTCCCTTTCAGAGCAAGTAAAGAAAAATTATCACATCCAGAGATATGAGTTCTCTCAACAGCAGCAGCTACTCTTTACAGGCACCAGTCCCTGCAGTGCTCCAGCAACAATCCCACAAGATCCAGATAGATCCCACCCACACATCCTTTGCCTCCAACAACAGCAGCAGACTATTCAACTCCCAGAACTGAAAGTATCCAGCATCACCAATGTACCATTACCGGGGATTAGGCCCCCTTTGGGGGCCATGGGCCCCAAAAATTACTTGTTTACTGTTAAGTTTCAAGATCATACTTCATAGGATTATTTCTATAGTATGATTAGAGGTTCACTCACCGAACCTCGCAGAAAACCCAACCACGATGATGTGAGATGGGATTTTTTCCTGAGCGTGAATGTGGCTCGAGAGTGCTTCGCAGTCATTGATGATCGCACTCCCTGACCACTACGGTAGGGAGATGGAAGGGATTCGATCTGAGTGGTTACCATGCTCCAAAATAGAACATTCATTAAATTGCCGTAACTACTGCCAAAATTCATTCTTTGGATGTCTCAGTATGGTGATTAATTAAGATGTCATTCGCATGTTGTTGGAACCAGTTCTATTATTCTAGCCCTTCTTTTATTCTGCATGGCACTCGAAGACTTAATCAGCTAGAAAATTTTTTTTTCATCGAAGATCCGTTGAATACTTTCGAGTGAAATAAAAAAAAATATATTAATTTTGACGAGTCATTATATAACAGTAACTCGATTTCATTGTAGTAAGGTATCTTCAATATCTAAGGTATCTATCTTTCAAAGCTTTCGACTATCTGAGAAGACCCTCTTTAACCCTCTGACTGCATAATTTTTTTGAATTACTATTTAGATGCAACGTTTTAAAGCATGTTCAAATACCGTTGAAAAAAGCGAATTGTTATTTACATGCGGGGCTTTATTAGTATAATAGGATTCAACGTTTTAAAAGTAGTTAACCATTAGCTTGCGAAAATCGCAGGATGCAGCAGAAAACAAACTTCCAACCCGCGAAAATCGAGGGATATACAGTTAGAGGGTTAACGTGTCATATATTATTTTGTTTTTGTCCTTGTTAACTTTCAAACTCTACTACGAATTTTATGTACTATTAAACCTGCAATGCAATAAAATTTTTGACCTTAAAGCTGAAGGAAAAATTAAAACCCCCAAAATATATCAACTGTAACAAGGAAGGGTATCTCGCCTCGTGTGTGTGGCGACGTTGTAAGAAATTTCCTAAGAAAGTCATTAAATATATCAGAAATGTAAATCCCACTAAATTTGTCAATCTCCGTTTTTCATACGCTTCAGTTGCCCACGAAAGCATTAATTCAAATAATGATGACAATTCTGAATCATCCAGCAAAGAAGTCAATGTTGAATTTCCCCTGATAAAGTCGAAGCTATTAATGACCTCATTTTTGTACTTGGTGAATTTCAAAAAAATTTCGGTAATGCTAATACCCGTGAAATTGCAAAAAAAAAAATTTAGATCAACGAACGACGTTATAGACAGATTTCAAATTTTTGCCAATTTTCTTAATCTTTCTGACTAATTTGTTTATTTGGTTCTATTCGCCAGCGTCAACAATTACCTCCCTCCATCTAGTATTTTCCTAATTTTATATTTCTAATAAAAACTTATCCATTCAAAGTTTCTTAATTCCTTATTTGTAAAGCACATTTATTTCACAATGGGACAATCCTATAGTCAAAAAATGCTTGATTTTTCAAAGAAATGCAAATGACGTCCCCTGCCGGTGGCCAATGAGCTGCAGTCCACCACCTCAACTACCGATATGATAATCTTCCCAGAAACTTTAAAATCCACAAGAGCAGTTCCAAACGACATGTGACTTCCCGATCCGAGCAGCTATCTGTATAATGTAACATCTCAAGATCGAAGTTCTCTGCTCAGCTGTAGCTACTCTTCACAGGCAGCAGTTCTTGCAGTGCTCCAGCAACAACCTCACAAAATCCAGACGGACTTTCACCCACCCACCCACACACACCTTGGCTCCTACAACAGCAGCAGATCATCTAATTCCCAGGACTGAAATTATCCAGCTTCACCAACTTACCATTAACGGGGATTAGGCCCCCATGGATCCCAAAAATTACTTGCTTCACCTTATGCGGTACGCTATGGTTTCTCTTCAATATCGTGCTAATCTTTCGCCTTTTACTAAAGATTACCGTTTAGAGCAGGGGTTCTCAACCTTTTTTCCCTCGCGTACCCCTTGATTAACCTTTTTATTTTCACGTACTCCTTCCAACCATCCGTTTATACCAAGAAATTTTTATCCCTTACGTTTTCTTGTATCCACCATTACCAACTTTGAGTTCGAGTACCCCCTTTTGGTCCTTCCGCGTACCCCTAGGGGTACGCGTACCACAGATTGAGAACCTCTGGTTTAGAGGAACAACTTAATGTTCCTTAACCAATTTTTGGAATCCCGCTTCGGCGGGTTTAAATTGTGAAAAGGAGTTCTCTCTCTCTATTCGCTTTTTGAGAATATTATTTGCTTTCTGTCTAATAGGAGTTTTCAATGAATCAAAATAAATAATATTATCTTTTGGGCTTATTCATATCTAATCTGGAGTCTGGTTATTATTTTTTTTCTTTTTTTTCTTCTCGCATTACAAATTAAAAGGCGGGAAATTTAGTTTTATTATGAATATTTCTCGTTTGATTCAGAGCTGCGATGGATATTTGATTGTTAAGGAGAGGTTTTGTGAGATTTCCTTTGTTTCAGAAGCTAAATATTACAAAAAAAACTATATATATATATACACTCATGTCCATAAATTAAGGATAATTCAGAATCACACAGAAATTACACTCTAAAATAAAAATTTCACCTGTAGAATTATCACACACATCTTGAAGAAGAATATGCAAATTACAGGAAACCACCAGATGGCGCGGATAGTACGTCACAATGACGAGAGTGTAAGAGAGGGGTATATAAGGAATGGTGGCAAAGAAGTAAAATTGTTCACAAGCGCTTTAAAAGCCTTTCAGTGCAATAACCGCATAGTTATGGCACAAAGGAAGCATTTGGATGATTTTTTACGTGGTAGAATTATCGGACGACTGGAATGTGGACGTACCCAGCTGGAAGTATCCGAGGAACTTGGAATCACCCAGAGTGTCATCTCCAGGCTTTGGCAACTATTCCAAGATGATGGTAATGTGAGTAGATGTTACAGCACAGGTCGCCCCCGAGTAACAACGCCGAATGAGGACCGGTATTTGGCAGTTACTGCCAAAAGAAACAGACGGAGCACAGCATCAGACCTGTCTCGTCAGCTCTCTTCAGCTACCGGTACGACAGTTTCAAGGCAGACCGTGTACAGACGCTTAGGGCACATTGGTCTATATGCTCGTAAGCCTGCCAGATGTGTTCCACTTACCGCAACTCACTGTCGCCTGCGATTAGCCTGGAGTAAAGAGCATGCATTGTGGACACCGCAACAGTGGTCTTGTGTGATGTTTTCCGACGAGTCCAGGTTTAGTTTGCAGTCTGATTCTCGCCGGACTTTCATA
Organism: Araneus ventricosus; assembly: GCA_013235015.1. Taxonomy (NCBI): domain Eukaryota; kingdom Metazoa; phylum Arthropoda; class Arachnida; order Araneae; family Araneidae; genus Araneus; species Araneus ventricosus. The sequence goes on along the minus strand of BGPR01004138.1, from coordinate 4,084 downwards.
TGGAGAGCGCCAGGTACCCGTTACCACCAAGAGAACACCATTGAACGACACCGTTATGGTGGTGCAGGATGGCTCGTTTGAGGAGGAATTATTCTTGGTTCCAGAACTGACCTGCATGTTCAGAGTGTAACGATGACAGGCCACATCTATCGGGATGTCATTCTGGAACAACATGTACGTTTGTTTCGGGTCGCCATGGGTGCTGAATTTCTGTTTATGCATGACAACGCCCGTCCTCACCGTGAAAACATTGTAGACGAATGCCTTCAATCGGAGGATATCACCCGTATGGATTGGCCAACATACTCACCGGACTTGAATCCAATAGAGCATGTGTGGGATATGCTTGGCCGACGAATTGCAGCCCGTCAACCCCCTTCCACCTGTCTACCGGAACTTCGGAGGGCATTGCTTGATGAGTGGTGTAATATTCCCCAAGATCAGATTGATAATTTGATACTCAGCAAGCCTAGGCGCTGCAAGGCCTGTATTGCATCGTCCGGGAGACATATTCCTATTAACCATCATATTAAACATGTTATACTGTTTTTTGTAAATAGGTTCTCTTTTTTGAAATTTGCTCCAGGGAGTAAAAATCGCAATTTTTATTAATTATGTCAAACTTATAGCATCTGTTTTGCTCTTTACCTTTTGTTTAATAAATAGACTTTACAAATAAGTCAAATTTGTTTTGCTTCTGTCTCTTTCTTTGCCTGAACTTCATTATCCTTAATTTATGGACATGAGTGTATATTGTATGTGATACAACCGTTTATTACTAATATTGCAAGCAAATATTGATTATTGAATTGCTCGAGAGATTGTATTTAATATATGTTTATTATTCTGGGTGTGAAAATGTGATATATATATATATATATATATATATATATATATATATATATATATATATATATATATATATATATATTTAAGATGTAAAATATATGCGTATAATTCAATTACGAGTTGTGTGATGAAAGCAATTCTGCAAAAAATAACAAGTTATTTTTTCTCATATTTATCAAAAATTACAAGTTAATTTTAAGGAATTTTTCAAAGATATTTGATTTCATTTTTTACTACATGAAGTAACTAAAAGACTATTATTTTAACGAATGTATAATTTATAATTGCAAGTAAAATTAATCTCTCTTAATTCTCCAGTTTCTTAAAAATCATCCAGTGTCTCAGATAAATTTGGTTTTACAAATTATATACCATATGTCGTAATTATTTCTTTATTTCTTACATGGAGATCATATCAGAAAGATCACTGAATTTTATTAAAATTTTCGATTAAACACTCAAAATTTTTATTCTTTCATAATTTGTGATTCTTTAACAACATTTCACAAAAAGTCAGGTTTATAAAAAGTTTTTCGGTTGCTAAAAAAGCTCTCAAATGTGATATTTATTCCGTTTCATAACACTGGGACGAAGCGTTGTGCAGGGTCGGATTTAGTCTTTGAACCGCTCCGTGAAAGCGTAAAAAACTGCGCCCCTATAGAACTGCAATGTAAGCATTCTAAAAAAAAGGTATATGGTCTTTTTTACATTTTTTAGCAAACGCCCAAAAAAACAGCAGTGTAACTCAGTAATTGACACAAATATTTGTAATAACTTTTCACATAAAGAATTTCATTTAAAAAAACAGTTAACAGGAGTTAAATTCAGACGAATTTTTTTTTCAGAAACTTTTAGTTCACAGAATTCTCTAATTCAGAAACATCTAAACTTTTACTCAGTTCATATTCAATTCCTAATAGAGGGAGGTCTGACAATCTTGTTTGAGATGTCGTTGTTCGCAAATAGTTCCTGATTATTTTTAGTTCGGAAAAACTACGTTCCCCGGATGCAACACTTATTGGAAGAGTTAGTAAAATTCTTTGAGCAATGCTCAAGTTTGGAGCAAAATTCATTTTTGTTATCAATTCCAAAAGTGGTAAATATTTTTCAAATAGAGAACACGCCATTGATATTTCATCACAAAGTTCCAGGCTGATTATATCCGATGATTCTCCATCTGTTAAAATGTTTTCCAAATCTTTGCAATTGGCCAAAATTACAGAAGAACTAACATCTTTTAGTTCATATATATGATATAAAAAACAGAAATAACTGTTGTGATGTTGTAGCTGAGAAAATCTTAGTTCTAAAGAATTGATTGCAGTGTCAACCAGGTGGTAAAAGAATTCAATTTTGTGTATTTCCTGTGCATCGAGTATGAGGTCATTCTGATTTTCATAATCAAATTGTCTTTTTCGCCGACGAACTCGATATCTAGGTATTGATTCAAAATTTTATCGGCATCTATTTAGGATGCTATTTCGCCAGCATCGACAAAGATGACATTAAAATGATTGTCATATCTCAAATTCCTGAAAAAGATTGGAACTTTCCAAAAGTTGTATTGCCAATGCAATATCGTAATTTCCCCCCTGCATGAGTTTAGAAATGCGACTGACAAGATTTAATACTAATTATCGTAGAGATTTGAAATTGGTCTCGTTGTGGAGGGTATTCGTACCTTAGGTGCAGCTGTCTCTGCGCTGTACCACACGCAGACAAACACACATACAGATATTGCCTTTTATATATATATAGATTACTGGAGTAGTGCCTTGACAGTTTTGTGGTCATTAATACATAAAATTAAATTGTTTTATTGCTTTTTTAGAATTTTTACAAAAAAATATTCTAATTAATTCAGTTTGTTTTTAATTAAATCATTTTGTTTTGGCGATTTTGCGCCCCGTAATTTTTTTACTCCGTGCCGGGGCCCGCCTGTGTTGTGTGTCCCAATGTGACGTCATCCATTCATCCGCTGTCTGTGAGCCTACCCTTACGGGTCTATTCTGGTACCCCTGGTTGGGTTGGGAGACGTCACTTTTTCCGCTTGTTACCTGCGGGAAAAGTGACGTCCCCCCCCCCAACCGGGGGTTCCAGAATAGACCCCTTATACTCTCAAGTAACCTTGCTGCCAGTCACTAGGGATGTATAATCCACGATTTTTTGAGTAACAAATATTTTTGCTATTGCTATTTTTAAATATCTATTCCAAATAACTGTTATTTCAATCACACCTTTAATTTTCAAAAAGTCTTATTAAATATAAGTAAAGTGTTCTAAAAAAATTAAATAAAAAAGTATTATTCATTTTTAATGTACGTTCTATGTTATTTTAATGTTTAGTTCTTTATTCTGTCAACAGATGGCGCCAACAAAAATTCTTTTGAAGGGGTGTTCAGAACGTCTAAGTTGTAATCAATCAAGACGCCGTTTGACGTCACAGTTTCCCGTCTTTTACCAACATCCATATTGCTATTTCACGCTTTCAGACCTTTCTATTGCTACTTCACAGTTTCAGACCTTTCTATTGCTACTTCACAGTTTCAGACTTTTCTATTGCTACTTCACAGTTTCAGACACTTTATAGTGAAGAGCCACAGCTGAGCGATTCGATTGTACCAGGATCAAAACCGATAACTGCTTCCGATGCTATCTTATGTGTTGTCGTAACGTAACTGAAATTACTTGAATTTTGAGTTGCATGGAAATAGTTTATTTTTTAGTTGATTCTTCTGCAATGAATATATTTTTGTTTGTAACACATGGTATATATACTTTTTAAATAAATTACTGATAGCATAACGTGCTATGTGCTCTCTGTTTACTTTGGAATTAATTATGTAGCTTGCAAGATCAAACATATTTTTGATTGGCGATTTTTCTCTTTTCTTGTTGCCGATTTACTCATTATTTAGATTTAAAACGATGGAATGAACAAATAACTTAGATAAAAAAAAAAACATTCTTTTCTTATTCAAGTGTATATATACATTAAATTTTTTTGTAAACTAATAATCTGATCAACGAAACATAACGCAATCAGTAAGTATTTAGCTATTCAGACAATCTTGGCTTGAGTTTTGAATGTAAACTTGTGTTTATTTTGCAGAAAGTATATACTTTTAAAGTTCTGTTCAGTTGAATTTCCATGCTTATAATAGGTTCATAAAGACTTGCCATTGCAATTGTAGATTTCCATGTCGTTGTTATAAAATTAGGCATTTTCCAAGAT